>ML795254.1:141756-152718 GCA_009831015.1 Picea engelmannii
AATCACTAAATCTAGTCAAAAAATGCCCTTTTGACTTTCATCTCCAAGAATGGCCTTCAGATTTTGATTTGATAATTCATAACCAGCTTATTGAAGAAGGATTCAAACCATTCAAACCCAAAAATTCTTGATCTGGGCAAAAAATTGGCTATTCAGGCCATGACAACTTTCAACAGCGCACTTGCCTGAAAAATCTGCTCCTGCGCTGTTGAAAGTCACTACTTTCCACAGCTAACTAGTCAAAATTTTGCCTTCTGCGCTGGTGAAAGTGCAGATTTTTTCAAAATCGAATTTCTCAGTCATGGAGAGTCATTTTTTCATGTTTAAATAGTCGATCGACATATAAAAATCCTGAACTTTCCAACGGTGCTTTCATATCTGCATTTGGAGCTCGGGAAGCAAGTCAAATTTTCCCTGCAAGATTAGGCATCTTTCCTTCAAAAATGTCGGTGCGTTTTTGAGTGCTAACATATAGTTTTCAATTCTGGCTTCTGTTTCGTCTCGCCGCTACATTCTTCTAGGATGTTTTGTAATATATTGACAGATGAAGGATCATTCAACATTTTGATGCATGATTGAAAAAAGTCTTTCATCATACTTACTTGTTCCTCGGGTTGTATTCAATTGGTATGGTCCATTGATGGTGTCATTTCGTATTCCGAAGATTCCATGCTCTGCTGTGTGGTCAGCACAATGTTCTCCTTTTGATATTCTTGTCGAGCTTCAGTAAAAATATCCTTCTCCTTATGCGCATCGAACTGTTTCTTTGGGTCTATGTTCTTCTTTATTCATTGGTTTTGCACTGGTTCCTGTCGAACTGCGTCATTCCCTGTTTTTTTTCCTCCACTAAACGTTCTAGTTATTTTGGTTCCTTTTTTCCTAGATTTTTCCAAGTAATGTCAGACAGTCCTCCGTATTGTGGTCTGATGTGCGAAAATACATACAATTCACTAGTGGCAGTGGACAAACCCATGCATAATTTCCTAGTTGTTGGCAATTGTGACATGTGACAGGTCCTCTGTCGTGTTTGAAACCTCCTCTGGCTCATCCTGCTCCTCTATAAGTTACGCAATCACCTCGTAGTGGGTTGTACTATAGTCCTTGGTTATACTATGCAGAATTGTACTAGGGCTGTGTTGGGTTGTACTATAGTTGCGCGTTATTGTAAGGTTGCGACACGGTATTATAATGTTATTGCGTCGTGTTGTATGGTGTTGGGGCTTGATTGAACTATGGTGCTTCCTTCCCAGTGATCATTTCTTCTTGTACCTGGAATGTGTCTAATGTTCTTTCCTGCATCAGCTCCATAGTTCTGCAATGTTTGTCGCCATGGCCTACTGACTTGCAAAAGGTGCAATATGAGGTCTTGGGGATTGTTTGGTATTTATACATCATCGTGCAATGGTAAGGGTCGTGACCCGGTTTCTTACATATTTTGCACCATAATCCTCCCTATGGTAGTGGGTTTGGCATTCCTGTCGCCATATACTGTGCGAATGTTGGGCATTCATTCTTATGGTGTCCTTCCGTCCTACAGGTAGTGCACCAAACTACTTCTCGTTTTTCCTTGTTCTTATTCTGGTTCAGCTGAAGTGTTAAGTTCTTTAGGTCCTCCTTCAGTTCTTCGATAGTCGGGTCTGTCTGCTGGTACTGATTCTCTTCCAATTGCAAGGCCTATGTCTGAAACTTCTATTGTCGTAATAGATATTTTAATTGTGGGAGTAGTGAATTGACAAATAGGTTCCGATGCTACATATTGGTCATAAGGTATTTTAACTTTCCTTTTAACTACTTGAATCTTTGATCAATCTCCCACACCGATTCTCCTGGTTTCTGTCTTATTTCAATCATCTCATTCATGTATTGATCCTCTAAGCTCATCTTCTGGAACTCATTGATCAGTAGTCTCTTAATGCTGTCTAGTGTCCTTGTCGTTCCAGGAACATTGTTCGTGTCTAGACTCATGTACCAGTCTAGTGCGCAGTCCCTTAGCGTGATCGCTAGTTGCGTGAGTTTAGTGTGTTCATCAGTGATATACTTTGATTCCCAGATCTTTTCCCAAATGAATAGATGCTTCTCAGGGTCTTCTACTGCTTCTCCTCGAAAATCTGGTAATATGATAGTAGGGTCGTGTCCTTCCATTCCAAATATTGAGCTACTCCCTCCTCTACGCGGTGTAGATAGTTGACTAAGGTTGCCTGAACTGGCTCCTCCAGTTGTTTCCCTTTGTGTCTATGTACTTTTTTATGTCAGACTTCCTTCAAACTTTGGTTGTCTAAATGGTGGGGTTCTTTTTGGTGTATTGGTCGCACATGGGTTTATGGGTTCCACACTGACATTAATATTGAAGGAATGGTTGTATTCTCCTCCTATTCTTGGGATTCTTGTTTTCCTCTAATATGCAGTGTGCAGGATTTCCTCAATCTGCTCCATAGCCCGAAGATCCTCTACCTCTTCCTCATCGCTGGCCAAGCCCTCCCTCTCGGATACGATTCTCTTCTTGGTATTCACCTTATATTGGTAGGGTTCTCCGCTACACGTCGTTCCTGATGATGCCAAGATCCACTTGAGTTGGTCGTCATCCATCAATATTGGGTCCAAGGGTTCCTCCTCCTTCTTCTCTGTACCCTTCCCTCCTTCCATTCCTCCTTTCTCTATCAGTGCTTCCCCCCTTCCCCCATATGTACAGAGAAGTCTAGCTGTCTGATTCCATTTTCATCACACCATTTTTATATAGCGGTATCTTGATAGAAGTATATAGTGATCGGATGTACCTTCCTCTAGGTCCTTGTAGGAAATTTTTCTCGGTTGCATTGTATGAATTTGTTGTGTCTATCACAAATTCTTTGATAAAACCTGCCAAAATACTATCAAGCCAAAAGTCGACTGTACGGGTGAATTTGTTGTTCGCCTGTTGCAACTGTTGGATCTGTATTGGAGTCCAATATAGCCATCGAATCCAGTTTGTCACGTGGGTATCCTTTAAACTTAAGATCCACTCCTGTAGTATATGCGGAAAATCACAGAAAAAAACTTTTTGTAGATCCATAAATACGTATTTATCCAGGTATTTACACGGTGTGATCCTCGGGTTTCTATTGTCTTTTTGTGCAAAGTCTAGCTCCGTGGTTCTCAACCAACCCTCGATTTCTTCTCTCGTGGGGTTCCAAGGTCTCAACATCCCCTTCTAATGGTTCATTTCTCTTCCTTTGGTTCGTTATTCATTCCATCTCATTTACTCAGTCCTTTGTTGTTCCTCTTAACACGACAACAGAACCATTTGTTGGTTACTGCTTCCCTTTGGGGGTTGTCTGATTTATTGACCTAGGGTTCATGTCATTAGGGGTTCCAACAAAGCCTCAAAAACTATTGGCCCTCCTGGTAAACCAGAAGGAAACACAACGCCAAAAAGTGTGGCACAGTCTCACCCGAGATAGCTTTAAATGGGTGGTTGTAAGACTCAGGTGTTTACAGCTTAGGAAAGAGCATGGGATAGGGATTTCTCGGATAGGTTCAGATACTGTGAGACGTAAGGGAGAGTACTTGTTTCTTGGATTCTCATACGAATATCCCACAGGTTAATTAAAGTTAACTAAAAGCAGATTCATAACCAAGTATTAACTCATCAATCAAGTTTAACCATCAATTGGTGAAAGAAAGAATAATCATGCATACATTTAACACATTACATGAGAGTTACCATGGTTCACCCTCTATTGGGATACGTCTAGAAATATTTGTCTCTTGGCTCTTGTATTATGATAGATCTACATTTTCGATGCCTCGTGCTTACAATTCTCCACAAAACTAGGTAATAACTATGTGAGGTGAACTAGATCGCACCAGGCTCCATGGCCTGTGGTCTAATCCTCAGATCCACCTCTCCTTGGGTATTCTTTTCTCAACATCTTACAAATCAGTTCGTACCACTCAGAACATTATAGAAAATCACTCACAACTACTAATGAACAACCCTACATGATACTTTTGTATCTATATTTATACATTTCAAGCTCTTCAGCCTCTTTCAGAATATTACAAAAAACCCTAACCCTTCTTATGTTAGTTATTTCTCCCATACACATGTTGCTCCTCCTCCAACTGTCGCTTTCCTTTGTGCATGCTTTCTTTCATGCACACGTGCTTCTCTTCTGCTAGTTGTTACTTCAGTTTTCCACAAACTTTCTTTCCCATGATCGTTCTTCTTTCCTCTTCGTCCTGGTGCCAACATCAACCAACCACATCCCATTTCAGTGGGGTTGATATTTCAACCATTGGGTCCCATGGATGTTGCACTACCCCTTGCGCCCACCTAGGCAGACTCATTAGATGCTCCAACTGAAGCTAACAAATCCACCTAGTTCATTGAGTGGATCCAACACATCCACCAATAGGTTTATGCTATTTACTGAAGTCCAATACCAAGTACAAGAAGCACCATGATCAACATCGGTTGCCACACCAGGTTTAGGTGGGCAACAAAGTTTGGTTCCACTTGCAAAAAGAAGGCCTTATAGGGCCTCATCGGAAGATTCATCCACTCTATTATGGACCTTACACCATCACTAAGGATGTGGGTGACAAATATTTTGAGCTCAACCTCCCCTCCTTCCTTGGCTTGCACCCAATGTTCAATGTGGACCTCCTTTGGCCTTATTTTCCACCATTATTGGAGACCTCAGGGATAGAAGAACAATTGACACCAACAAATCTCAACCATGATTGAATGGAACAAGCATACACTGATCATATCTTGGACACATAGTTCAAGGGAACTCTCCAGCAAAGGATCCATCTTTATCGGGTTGTCAAAGAAGGGAAGCTCCTGCACCAAAGCAAGTGGCTCACCTAGGGCCAAATTTAGCAGAAATTTCCTCATCTGATGGGGGCACTCAACGTAATGGATATAATTGCTTCCTAAAGGAGGAGGATTGATCTAGGAGGATCTTGGTGGCCACCCACCTTTTGCAGTTGGCTCAAAGCAATTTTTTGACAACTCACTATTTTTAGAAGTCCCAACTTCCGGGGCCATTTTGAGGGCCTAAATGATGTTTTTTCATGATTAGGCACCTCAATGATAGCCTAAGAGTTTTATTGAGACCCCTACATGAGTATCCTCGTCAATACCTTTCCAACGAGCTATCGTGCACCCTAAAAAAATATCGTATGCAGAAGTTACGACCCCATGAAGTTGATGTACTAACTTACCCCTACGGGGTGCATATGACTTTTGGCGCTTCATCTCCTAGGGTTAGGTTTTTGGATGTATAGGGTTTTTGAATTCATGTTTAATGTAAAAAAGGCCTTCAAAGCCTCATTGTACTCATATTCTTGCGAATAAGCATAGCCGTCACATCTCTTCTCACAAATAAGTTGTCACCATTCTGACAAGCTTGTTTTCAGTCTACATTTTACAATATTCAATATATTTCTTATTTAATAGAAGTCAAGTTTTACTATATCTCTGTTATTGTTCATTGTGTCTCTTTGTTAACATTATAAATTTTTGGTTTCATTTCGTTCCACTCATAAATCCGGATAAAGGTGCATTATCATTTGCTAAGTGAATGTCATTAATAAATATAATTTGTTATTTTCCAGTGGATGGTGCAAGCAATCAATGAGAAAAATATGTAATCATACATTCATATTTCACTAATTGTGTAATCATAGTCGTATATGATGTATAGAGTTTTAGATTGTGTCCCTTCATTCTCACTTGGAAGAGATTGGTTCATTTACCTAGAGTTTCTAAATAAGGGATTCAGCCTTAGAGTAATCAATATTTATGCAATAATATGAACCAAGTCTTCTTTTATTTTTTTGTGATGATGAAGGGCATGTTTAAGTTTAGTTTCCTCATTTCTATATCCTGGTGGAATCTTGAAGGCACCGAGTCTATGCAATACCATTTGAGAAATATGACGATGTTGACATTGGAGTCAAAAGTCAGAAGGAAAAAATTGCTTATTTTTTCTTCGAAAAGACTCTCCCTTATTATTCCTTACATGTTTTCCTTCAGGATGTACTATTATTCATCGATTTCAATTGAAATTCCTAGTTCTACTTAGGTCTGGACTCTGTATTTATACAGTTTTTATACCTTCCTTTGGCAGGTTATATTGTAATTGGTTAGGAATCAAAGTATTTTGACTTTCAATTAGTTTCTTTAAAGTTTTTGTTTCTAATAAAGTTTTTACAATGTTATCTAAATATCTATATTAATTTGATTTTTTGAAATATTAAAAATTTCTTTTTAAATTTTTTAAAATTATTTTTTCTGAATTTTGATTGGTAGATATAGTTGATTAGACGATTTTTATGTGGTTTGATAACTATTTGTCACATAATTAAAATTAATTTAAAAATATGATTTTTTTAAAAATATTCTATAAATCGACATACTAACATTACTATACTCTATACTCTATTATGTTTTAAATAATATAATTAATGTTTAGTTGATTAGTGTTGTACTTGCTACCAATCATTGCATATATCAAATCAAGGGTCAAGCTCAAATTGTTTTTGCGCTTGGTTAAATTGTTAGATGGTTAAATTGTTAGATGATTTGACATAAATAAAACTAAATTGTTTTTATTATTCCATATTACTTCTCTGAGGTTTTGAACGGGAATAATACTTCTCTAAGGTTTTGAATGAGAATAATACTTCTATGGGGTTTTCTTTTTTACCTTTCTTACCCAGAATAATCTCTGTAGTTTCTCTCAGTTTCTTGTTTCTCCATAACTTCTCTGCGGTTTTGGGAAATTATTTTTGGATTCTTCAACCTGCTAAGCAGTTGGACATGCAAAATGATATTTTATTTATTTTTTATTTTATGTTTCATAAGTAAAAGTTGATTTGAGAGATAAAGTCAATCCAAAATAATTGAATGAGAATAATACTTCTCTTTGGTTTTTACCTTTTTTACCCAGAATAATCTATGTAGTTTCTCTCGGTTTCTCAAGAACTTCTCTGATGTCTCTTGGTTTCTCTAGAACTTCTCTGCGGTTTTCAGAAATCATTTTTGGCTTCTTCAACCTGCTGAGCAATTGGACATGTGAAATGAGGCGAGTCACGTTTTACTTTGATTCAATTTTAATTTAAAATATATTTATAATCTATTAACGTAAAGAGATTTAAATATATTTTATTTATTTTTTATTTTAAGTTTTATAAGTAAAAGTTGATTTGAGAGATAAAATCAATCCAAAACAATAATTTTTACATTTTTTTTCTTTTCTTTTCAATATGAGCACTCGACCACCTATTCCAAAAACTCATCCTAACACGCGGAGGCCCCCCAAAATCACCCTAGAGATCCTTTATGATTATATGGAATCAATAGAAAAAAGGAGAGAAGAGAGAGATGTCAAAATCCAAGTAGAGTTAGAAACATTAGAGAAAATGAGTGAAGAAAGAGACTTAAACCTCCAAATATATCTAGAGGCAATGATTGATAAAAAAATTAAAGATACCATTCAAACTCAAATAGAGTATAGATTCTTAGGGATCAAGAGTGAATGAAAGATAGGATTCAAGAAATGGAAAAACATAAAAAATCAACCCATGAAGGAGGAGTTGAATAAAATCACAACTTGAGAGATAGGATTAAAGAGCTAGAAGAAAAACTAAACAACAATTTGACCCTCAGTAATATGGAAAAAAAATTGGATATCAAACCCATCAAAGAGGAAATGAATAAGATAATTGAACTGGACCATGAGCATAACAAAAGATCCTTGAACCTCTTAATTTTTGGAATAAAAGAACAACAAGAGGAGGATACACTAGCAATAGTAAAACAAAAATTAAATAATAAATCACAAATTGATACAACTTACCTCATAGAAGTAATGAATCTAGGAAAAATAATTGATCACAAAGATAGGTTGATATGTGTCAAAGTTAGTTGTAATGACCACAAATATAGCATACTTAGTAAATATCCAAGCTTAAAATGGGTCAAGAATATTTATAAATGAAGACCTCATACCCAAAGACCAAGTTGAATTAAGGAAGGAAATTCAAAAGTGAAAGAAGCCAGGAAAGAAGGAAAATGGGTAATAATTAGAAATTGAACAACTATTGTTAGGGATAAAGACCAGAAGGATAATAATAAATAGGAATTTGGGACACTCTGGATCCTTTTTTGGAACTGTTGTGGCTTTCCATGGAGCAAAGGTCCTATGATAAGTTGGATCGCAAGTGATATTGATATTATCTATCTAGTTGAAACTTGGGAGCATGAGGAATCTAAGGTCCCTAACATAGAAGGATTTGTCTTGTGGTCAACATGGAACAAAAAATCCCACCATAGAGGGATAGGAGGCATATCTTGTTATATTATAAAGACAATTTCTCCTCACATTCAACTTCATAATATTGACCTTCTCAATCAATACATTTGGATAGAAATTTCAGACACCAATGCTAAGAATATGTATATAGAAATTTTCTATTTTGCACCTATTAATTGTACTTTTTATAAGAAACAAAATCTAGATAACAATTGTCCCTATAATAATTTAGAACAAGATATTTTTAGTTAGAAAAATGAAGGTAATATCCTCCTTCTATGAGAGTTTAATTCTAGGATTGCAACTAAACAAGCTACTCTTTTAAGTAATTATTCCAACCATAATCCTTTATGGCTAGACGAGGACCTTGTTTTATCTAATACCTATAAAAGAATCTGTGAAGACCTAATTGATAATTTTTTTGGTACTAAGTTGGTCAATCTCTGCAATTCTCAAGACCTAATAATTTTCAATGGAGTACTGAAGTGGCCAAAATCCATCCGACTGACTTGTATTCATGGGCTAGGTAGTAGTGTTGTAGATTATGTGATATATGATATCCCTGTTTCCAACCAAATAATAACTTTTTACCTTTTAAATGACCATGATCCCGACTCTAATCATAAACCTTTAACCCTAGCTTTAAACTTTTCCATGCATAGGAGCGCCATTGAAGAGAATTCTGATAATCAAAGGAATTTGTGCTTTGATAAAAGTAAAGTTGACATTTTCTTAAAGGATTTAAATAGTAAATTAAGTCTCTTAACTTATAAGGACAACATTGAACAACTCTATCATAATTTTACAACTACCCTTTCCACTTCTATTAACAAGTTCTCTTTCGAGGTGTTTTATAAGAAGAATAATAGAATGAACAACCCTTGGTATGATAAAGAATGTAAAATTTCTAGGAAAGCCATTAGGGATTCTTCTAATGAGTCACTAAAAATCGATAAGATCAATACATACAAATCCCTAATTAAAAGGAAAAAAATGTACTATATCAATAAAATTCAAGAGCAACTTTCACAACTATATAAGCTGGATCCAAAAAAGTTCTGGATCCAAATTCTAAAACGCAATACTAAATAAAATAATAGGATTTTGTTAAGGGATTGGAATTCCCACCTTAAAAGTCTTTACGAGTTCCCTAATTCCATGGACACCATTCTTATTGTCCCTACAAAGGAAGAAGTTTTTTCTTTGGATGACATAGAGTTTGGGGTCAAGCGTCTTTCAAATGGAAAAGCTAAGGACATTGAAGGCTACCAAGATGAAATTTTTAAAATCGGAGGGCCAATCCTTATCCCTCACATACACAAGCTCTTCAAATTAGTAGTCAAGTAAGGCTTCCCTAAACCCTTGACACAAAGCCTCATTGTTCCTATTTTTAAAAATGTGGATAGAAACATTCCCTCTAATTGTAGGACCATTATGAATAGCTTGATTTTATCCATGCTTTATGGAATTATTTTGGAAAAGAAGATTAGCCTTTGGATAGAAAGTCATGGTAAAAGAGATAAATGCCAGGCCGAGTTTAGGAGATATCATTCAACTCTGGATCATCTTGTTACCTTTAGGATCACTGCAGAGGAGTTCTGCAATACTAAAATCAATATTTTTTGTTGTTTTGCCGACTTTAGAAAAGCTTTTGACATGGTTCCTAGGAAAAAACCTTCATAATAGGTTGGAAGAGATAAAAGTGCCTCTCGAGTTGAGGTCTGCTGCAATAAGGATGTATGAGAGCTTTATTGCTAAGTTTAAAAACACTTAGGGCTGGTCCAAAGAGATTAACTCCAATATCAGAGTCAAACAAGGTTGTCCCTTGTCCCCTACCCTATTTGGCATATACATTGACAAATTATAAGATTGCTTGAAAAAAGTAGGTTGTGTCGGCCCTACTGTCACTAGTATAGTCATCAATATTCTTCTTTGTGCCGATGATATCGTTCTTATGGAAAGGAGTCCCCATGATCTTGGAAACCTACTAATAATTCTCAAGGATTTTTGCTCCAATATGGGTATGATTGTTAATACTGATAAAAATAAGGTCATGATTATTAAATCCAATAAGATCCCTTATGATACCTTCGTATATGACAACATCAACTTGGAGGAAGTGACTTCATACAGATATCTTGGAATTGATATTCACCATAAGATCAATTGGAATTATAGCATTGAGAAAAAGATTATTAGGGGATGGAAATCTTATTATGGGTTTGAAAACAATTGTAAATAAATTGATATTTGGAGTTAGGATAAGAATAATCTCCTCTTTGAGACTCTTTTTACACCTGTTATTATTTATGGATGTCATGTATGGGGTTGTAGTATCTCTCCTGAATCTTGGAGAAAGATAGAGCAAATACAAAAAAAATTGTAACATATAATCTCAAAATTAAAGGAAATACCCCCTATCCATCCTCCTCTTATAAACAAGCCTCTCCCCCATTGAGAGCATGGCTATGAATAGATACCTAATGTATAAGAACAAGTTAAACAACATGAAATGAAAGAGGCTTCCTAAAATTGCTTCAAAATCGAGTCATAACCACCATCGACTCAAGCGAGGATGACATAAAGATGCCCGGTCTTGGCTAAACTATTAGGGAATCATGGAAGACACCATTTTGTAGAATAAAGATAGTATTGAAAA
>ML795254.1:162017-175900 GCA_009831015.1 Picea engelmannii
AAATAAATAATAATGATAATCATCATTAATCATGTGACGAGAAGAGGGTAAGCAATTCAATTAATTTATAAAAAAATCTTTTGGGAGATAAAATTTAAAAAGGGGGAAAAAGGGGAAATAATGGTTTTGTTACATATGCTAATTAAAATTTATTAATTAAAAAGGAAAAGGGGAAAAAGGTAATTTTCTACACTTGCCAATTTGAGTTTTAACTGAAAAGGGAAAGAGGGAAATTTAAAAGAATTAGGAAAGTAGGAAAAATTGGAAAACATAAAAAGAAAGGGGAAACACAAGGAAAAAGAAGAAAGACTAACTTAGTAAGGTATCTAGTATTTAAGAACATTCTAAATTAAACTCAACTAGTAAATTAGTAAGCGGGTAAGTCATTAAAATGTGTAAGGGAATATGGGGACACCTAGGAGCGATTCTAGGAATTCTTTTAGGTGAGTGAGGGAAATATGAGTAATTAATTAATTAATGAAATAAATTTATGGTGCAATGAAGGAAATGGGTGACACATGTACGAGGAGGATTTTTATGAATTAAATTATTGAAAAATAAATTAAATGGTATTTTGGGAAAGTAAAGGACTTAGAAACTCTATATAAAGGAGGGAGGAGAAGGATGATGGAGCTCTTTTGGATGTGTAACGTTATGCTACAAAAATTTAGACTTGAATGACTTAGCTTGTGGGATTTGGGATACCTAGCTTGGTGAGGAGTGGTAGCTCGACCTTGAGAGGTGAGCTGGGAGCTAGTTGTTCTCTAGTTTATTGTGTGTGGCACCTTTGCAGCTTGGGGGGCTAAGGGGGAATAAGAGTACCCATAGCATTGGCTGGGAGGTATCGGTGAACTCTCATCGGTCGACAAGCGGGAGCTGCAAGGAGCATGCGGGACAACGACTTAGAGCGGGCGACTTGGGATATGGTACACTTCCTTTCTTTCTGCATGGTAGATTATTATTATAATTTACGCTTTTATTTCTGTAACTTTACTTGGGTAAAGAAAATGTTGACTTATCATTTCAACCGAGAACTTAATTTTCCCCTTAAGTCTTAAGCTCGTTGTTGACTTGATTCACTTGTCTTTTTATCCCTGAATGTTGTGATTGTCTGACTAGTTTTATCGATTAGTTGTGATGGGTTGTACTTTACTTCAACCTCATCCCTAGTTCGTCAGTCCAAGCCTAAGCAGTTGGCCAGGAGCTGAATCGACGGTCGTCACTTTGGTGCACAACGACCTATAGATTCTAATTCCTTTCTTTTCTGTGTGTGGATGATGAGAGAAGGATTTGTTGGTCCCACTATCTACCCCTATTGGTTGTCCCTAGTTGAGTGAATGTATTGCGCCTTGCTACGTTGATTACCTCTATGGTGTTTTTTCTTCCTGCAATGAACCGCTTATGATCCTCTACATTGATCCCTGCGTTTAATACCCTTCCTGGAAAATATTTAAGGTTGAGTTTATAATGCTTCTCCTGGTGATTCATTCTGTGTTTTTTTCCTTACTTATGATCTGCCATTACTCTACAATTTTACTCTGTGTTTCTTGTGATTCAATGAAATTTACTCTCTGCATTTTTCTTGTGATAAACCTCTGCTCTTCTTGACTGTTTACGACATTCACCCATGTGATTTAACCCACTGCTATTAAATTGACCCATGAATTTACTACCCATTACAATTTTAATGTTTAGAGAAGATTTGTTCATTTAGAAACGAATGTTGGTATTTAGTTACGATTGAATTATTGCTCTGCGATTTCTGAAGGCGTTTCCATTACCAGATCTCTTTTCTCTGCATTTTCATTATTGATGCGTGTCCATTGTTGGTTTTATTGCACTACGTTTTTCCACCACTAGTTAAGACTATGATTTTCCATTGTCAGACTGCAATCGTTGCTTGATTAAGATTGTGTTTTGTTTTTGTTTTCCTGGCAATTTAGCCACCTCTCAAGACTGCATTTCGTTTTTATTTTCTGGGAGATTTTTCTCCTTGGTTTGGCATGACAACAATTTACCACTTTAATGCTTTGGTCTACAAATGTAATCCCTCAACGTTTTCCTTAATGCATTGGTCTGAACATGTAATCCCTCAGTGTTTTCTTTTATTCCTGATGGAGAATGTAATCCCACAATGTTTTCTTTTATGCATGGATGGAGAATGTGATTCCTCGACAATTAATTTATATTTGAAGGCGAATGTAATCCCTTAGAGAATTACCTGGATATCGAATGAAATATGTGTTTTTTTCTCTGTGTTTTCATGCTATGTATAACCACGTTGTAATTGGGTTGAGTTATTAATTGATTTAACAAATTACCCAACCAATCATTTTTTCTAATGTTGTTTAAAACCAAAATTTACACAACCCTTCATTTCTGAAATACTAAGTGAATTATCATATTACCCAACAATCCATGTTTTTGCTAATGTTGATTAGAATTGCTATTTACAAAGAGACCCACTTCTGAACTATTGAGTGAGTTATCTATTCACACATCCATCCGATTTTGATACTGCCATTGAGTTAGCAATGTGTAATATTAATGTATGCTAGAAATTCGCTTGGTAAAATTTTTGTATGCTGGAAATTTCCAGCCAGAATGTATGCTAGAAAATAGCTCGGCAATACATTTTTAGCCTCCAATGTTGGACCGCCAGAACGTAGAAAAAATCTCCCCTTTAAAATCTAGAATGTTTCTCATCATTGGACTCCTTTATTTACGCTCAACCTTGCACGCTAGGCAGCACTGTTAGGCTGTGTTTCCATCCATCGTTATGCACACAGTAAATTATTCCACATTTAATTGACCATCTTGTGGTAATGAATTGATTTCTCTGAGACACTTAATGATAATTAATATTAATTAAATCACAACGTGTTTATCTATTAGAATAGAGAACAACCCCAAATGGCATTATTAGACAATGTATTAAATATAATTATTGCTAATATTGTTAGACAACCTGCTACATCTTAATATTTGTTAATGGTGTATATCAATAGTGTTAGAATTTGTTATTGTTGATACTATTATGTAATGTTAAATTGATTAATCTAGATTCATGAATTTAGGCAGCAAGTCGATTATTTTCAGAAGCTAGCGTAGATAAGTAGCTCACTTAATTTAATGGGCAGTGGGTATTTGTTAATCAACGCATCTCGATGTTGTTAAGTACCTAATATAGTTTACCTCTTGATAACCATTATGACCTTAGTAGCTTGTTAATAGATCGCTCCTTCACATTTAGACGTCTTGTTTAGCAGATTATGATGTTGGGTTGTCATTGAAGTCACGTAACAGTTGCACATTTTCTTTTGAGTGGTTGTCATATTGCATCTAGTCAACCTATTGCTAGGGGTGTGGGTGTAGTATTCTTGCCATTTTTTAGGATCATAGTCATGGATTTGTCCTGAGTCCTTGGTCCAAGATAGGTTATGTTATGCCAGAGTTATCATCGCACCTATCACCTCGGGACGACATGAGTCCGGATGAGGGTATCATGGCACGTGCTATTGGATAGAGGATAATTATATCGTGGTCGGAGTGTGTGCTTCCCGGGTGAGTGTTGTTGATCGTTGTAAGTGGTTGTTAGCACTTGAGTTTTAACGCTTTTAGGAGTTTGTCTCGCGCGCATTAAGGTTCTAGTCATTGGTTGTCAAGTTCGTTGTGTTAGGAGGGGTCAGTTGTCCCTTCGCCTATAGGTGTGGTCTTGGTTGCATTGGGTGGGTAGTCGTTTCTCCTTGTTGTTCTATGTAGGTTTTGCCCAGTTTCTCTAGTGCCAGTGCATGGATTCATAGTTGTTTGTTGCCTGAATTGCGTACTTGCATTTGTCATTAGTCGTGTGTTTTAATTGTTGTCGTCTTAACCTTCCTACCTAAAAAAAATTAAAAAATTAAACTTTTGCTTCGCTTGTAGTCCTAACGATGGGGTCATTACATATGGTATCAGAGCGGGTTCAACCCAGGACTTGGGAACACTACGGCTTCGTTGATATGATATTTGATTATAATGTTGTTAATTAAGTTGACTTGTATTCATGCATGGTAATCATGGTTAGAGAACGCCATGGAGGCATATGACGGGGTGCTAGAGGAGGAGGCACGACGCCTCCAGTAGCATCCATGCCTAAGAGGTCTAACTCCCAGGGAGACGAACAGAAAGTCAGACAGGAGCAGATAGCAGTGGGTGATGTGGTTAACTTGATGAGGTCTTTTCAGTGGATGTTTGAGGCACTGATCAGCAGTTTGGACGCAGAGGAGGCCAAGGTGGCGACACACCCTGAGGGTCCACTTCACACTCCGTTTGGTACTGGTATCATTCACTGCAAGCTCGAGAAGTTCAAATTTCCTGAGTTATTTGGTGCCCCATTCAGCACAGCCGCTAAGGCATGGTTGGAGACTATGGTGATGTCCTTTTCACTTCGCAACTATACCTACAACATGAAGGTTCACATGGCGGTCTTCCAACTGAAGGGGAGCGCTCTTCTATGGTGGAAGACACTCCTATCGCAGTTGAACATGGTTGTCGAAGACGTGTCATGGGAACTGTTCGAGGAACGGTTTCGAGAGAGGTACCTATCAGAGGAATTCATTGAGCCTCATCTCAATGAGTTCAACGACTTACAACAGGGAGTTCATATGGTGCCCAAGTATGAGGTCCATTTTATGGAGCTGCTTCGGTATGATATGCATCTTAATACTAAGAAACTTAAGGTCAACAAGTTCGTTTTCGACCTTAATGGCAGCATACATGCAAAGGTTAGGATTTTGATGCCTTAGACCTTGCATGATGCCATCCAGAAGGCCCTCATAGCAGAGGAGGATCTTGTTATCAGGGGTCAGAGAAGGACTCCAGCGAGATTGACAAGGCATGTGTCATATGGTGCGTAGCAGCATCAGACACCAACCAAGCATATACTAGGATATCATGGCTTCCAGAGGGGATCTACTTTCACTACACCTCAACGACCAGAGCCTTAGCAGTCGACTCCTTACCGAGGACCACCGCATCAACAACAGTGTCGACCGTAGATGCAACAGTTTAGGATTGTTCAGCAAAAAAGAAGAGGATTCCAAGCCAGTGGGCCATCAGCTTCTACTTCGGCTACCAGGAGTCGTGGACCTAAGAAGGGGTGTTGGACGTGTGGGGAGCCACACTAACTATGTGACTGCCTAGTGGAGAGGACTAGAGCATATGGATCAGCCGGACCCACTGTTGTGGGAGATTTTGGCAAGGCCCATGGGATTCATGATGCAGTGAATAATCGCCATGTAGAGCACCAGTCGACTGTGCTCGAGACGTCAGGTACCATCATTAACCAGACCCTTATTATTTTGATAGATCCCGATGCTACCAAAAGTTTCATTTCTGGTGTAGTGCTAAAAATAATTAAGGTAAAGGCAGTCAAACAAGATGGGTTTAGCTTCATAGACATGGCGTCGGGAGACAAACAAAAGGTTGGAGGAAAGGCTACGGGTTGTACCCTTAACTTGGGAGAGTTTGTCACCAGGGCCAACTTGTATGTCACGATCTTAGGATCTTATGATGTCGTGACTGGTATGGACTAGTTGGAATCGCATGAGGCGGTACTCAACTGTAATATGAAACAAATGAGTTTGGCAATGATGAGAGACACAAACGCGTGATTATAGGACAAAACCAGGGAGTTTCCTTGAGGTTCATCTCTTCCTTGCAGCTATGGAAGARCATGCGCAAGGGATGTAAGATTTATGCGATCCTTTTGTTAAACGAGAAGGCAGTAGCGGAAGGMTTAGAACACCTTCCTGTGGTGAGAGAGTTTGCAGATGTCTTCCTAGAGGAGTTACMTGGGATGCTRCCAAAGAGGTAATTGGAGTTTACTATAGACCTAAAACTGGGGACTRAACCGATAGCTAGAAYGCCTTATCGGTTGTCAACCCCAGAGTTACAGGAGTTGAGAATGCAACTGAAAGAGTTGATGGACCTAGGACTAACACGTCCAAGTGTGTCACYGTGCGGTGTGCTTGTTATCTTCATAAGAAATAATGATGGATGGTGGAGGCTCTGCATTGACTACCTTCAATTGAACAAGGCAACGATAAGGAAGCAGTATCCGTTGTCAAGGATAGATGATCTGTTTGATCATATGAAGGGTGYGACARTGTTCTCAAAGATCAATTTGTAATCAGGATATGACCAGTTATGGKTCAAGAAGGACGATGTTCCTAAGACCGCCTTTAAGAAGAGGTTTGGGAATTACGAGTTTATGGTTTTACCGTTTGGACTGACAAACGCCCTAGGGGTATTTATGAGTTTGATGAATGGGGTGTTCCGGGAGTACTTGGAAAAGTTTTCCCAAGTATTCATTGACGATATTTTGATTTACTCTCGGACAATGAAGGAGCATGATGAGCACCTACACTTGGTACTACAGTGTCTGTGAGAGCATAAATTGTATGGGAAGTTTTCCAAATGCTCATTTTATCAATCAAAGTTTCACTACTTAGGGAATGTCATCTCCGACGAAGGTATCGTCTTGGATCCAACAAAGGTCGAGGCCATTATGGAATGTCCTACACCGATGGATATTCCAGAAGTGCACAACTTCATGGGTTTAGTAGGATATTATCGACGGTTCGTCAAGGTATTTTCGAAGATAGCAAATCCGATCACAGAATTGCAGAAGAAGAACAAGAAGTTTATTTGGACTGAGATATGCGTGGAAGAATTTCGGAGGCTCAAAGAGATGTTGACAAAAACACCAATAATAAAGGTCCCTAACATGGATGCGGACTTCTTGGTATGCACTGACGCATCCAAGTAAGGCTTAGGCGGAGTCTTGATGCAAGACAGTTCAGTGATTGCTTACATCTCGAGGAAACTGAGAAGGCATGAGGAGAACTATGCGACACATGATTTGGAGTTGTTAGCCATTTTATATGCCTTGAAGGTTTGGAGACACTACCTTGTTGGATGAAAATTTGAACTAAAGACAAACCACTATGGACTACAACACATCTTTACGCAAAGCAACTTGAACGCACAACAATGAAATTGGTCAGAATTGCTTAGCGAGTACGACTTCAATATTACTTACATAAAAGGAACCGTGAACCGAGTGGCAGATGCATTGAGTCAGAGACCACATATCCTTTTGGTGTTTCCTCTTTAGATGATTCTACGTGAAAATATTCTAACTTTATAGCGCAACGATGACTGGTACAAAGAGGTTAAGGATTTTATCGGACAAAACACAATGATGGTACCAATATTTGAAGGATTTACGTTTGACGATGATGGATTATTGAGGTTTAAAAATCATATTTACGTACCACTGAACAACAAGTTGAGGATTTTTATTCTAAATGAGGCTCACATAGTAGTGTACATGGCTCACCCATGAGTTACGAAGATGAGGGTGGACCTTAAACCCTTATTCTTTTGGAAAGGAATGAAGGCAGACATAGTTGACTATGTGTCCAGATGTCTAGAATGTCAGCAAGTAAAGGCTGAACATAGACATCCAGCAGGATTACTACAGCCACACGCTATTCCGGAATTGAAATGGGAGGTTATTTCAATGGATTTTATTTTTGGATTTCCATTGACGGCCATGAGACATGACTCGATTTTCATAGTAGTCGACACTCTGACAAAGAGTGCTCATTTTATCCTTGTGCGTACGATGTATCGGGCCCCTAACATAACTAGATTTTTTATTAGTGAGATTGTGAGGATGCATGGAGTACCTAAGAGGATTATATCCGATAGAGGATCGATGTTTACTAGACGATTTTGGACTAGTTTCCAAGAGGCCTTGGGAACCCAACTTAACTTTAGTACTGCGTATCACCCAGAGACTGACAGGTAGACTGAATGAATGAAATAGACCTTGGAAGACATGTTGCGCATGTACGTGATGGACCGACAAAAGCGTTGGGAAGAATTCTTGCCACTGCTAGAATTCACATACAACAAGAGTTGCCAAAGAACCATTAAGATGGAGCCTTTCGAGTTTCTTTACAGATGACCATTTTCGACTCTTTTGAGTTGGGATCGGCTTGAGGATAGGGTCCTGGTGGAACCAAAAGTGATCCAAGAAATGGAAGAGGAAATGTAAACAATAATACAAAGGATTAAAGAAGTGAAAGATCGACTGAAGAGTAATGTCGATGTGCACTGTGTCGACAGTAGTTACGAAGTTGGCGATCGAGTCTTCTTGCAGGTAAAACCGCATAAGAGTTCGATCAAGTTTGGAAAGGGAGATAAAATCTCTCCTAGGTTCATGGGACCTTTCGAGATTGTGTAGAGGAAAGGGCCTGTGGCCTATCGACTAGCCTTGCCTGATTCTTTGAGGTGTATGCACGATGTTTTTCATGTATCTATTTTGAGACATTACATTAGTGACCCTTCACATGTTATTGACATGAGTTCATTGCATGTATCAAATGAGGGGGTTCTCATGGATGAGTCGATCCGCATCCTCGATCATCTCATTCAACAACTACGATGTCGAACAATATATCAGGTCAAGGTCCAGTGGGACAACTATAGTCGGCACTCGGCGACCTGGGAGGACGCATATGTTATGCGCCAACAGTTTCCATTTTTGTTTGATAGATAGACTTATGATACTTCGATACACATTATTTCAGCACTTATATACTATGAAACTTTGGGACGAAGTTTAGACCAAGAGGGGGTGTATGTAACAACCCACTCTTGCGTGCATTGAGCGAACTTATTCTTTGAGAACACTTGCTTGCAAGTGATCCAGATTATTATACTATTGGACATTTGACTATGATTATGAGGTGTTATGGATTGATGACATGTTATTTGGCTGTATTGACATAGACATGTGCTATTGACTCGGTTTTCCTAAGTGTGTAGGATTTTGGACCTCGAGGATGTAGAGGCATCGATGAAACCCCTTGGACTCTGGATAGAGTCAGGGAGTGGACTATTGGGGGTTTGATTGTTGTATATATGACATTTGTGCATCTGATTAGATGATATGATTATGGATATTATTTCTGACATGACTCACTGATGATGCAGGCTGTTGATAGCTTTCCGACCAGACTCACATGTGGAGTAGAGGGGTCACACACAATAACCAGAGACGTTGAGGGAGAGGTGTGGACAACATCCCTACCACAACCTACTAGCACTCTCATCATGGATCGAATTGTAGGTTAAGGATTACCTAGTTTGATAAGACCCACGATGCCGTGAGGGCCAACTGCGACAATCACTCATGATGATTCTAAGGGGCGCACAATAAGGCAGGGGCCTTATTCCTTAGAATCCCTTAGTCTCCCAGAAGATCACCTGGCAGAGTATTGACTCCAGGGGTTTTTGATGTCTACCAAGTCATTCAAGAGGAGAGTGTCACCCTTGGACCATGGAGTGCATCCTAAAGGGCACGTCGCACAAGGGAAACAAAATGAGGCGAGTGGCACCCTTGGAGCACAGAGTGTGTCCTGAAGGGGACGTCATGTAAGGGAAACAAAATGAGGCGAGTGGAACCCTTGGAGCACCTAGTTCGTCATGAAGGGCACGTCGTGTTGTTAAATAATAAATGAATAAACCTATATGGCCTTAGAACGAATAATGTAATGAGAAATATTTAAAAAAAAATCCCTAATAAAATGTCGCCCAACCTAGGAAAATAACGTCTAGGTCTATGTGATTCTTGTGATAATATATATATATATATATATATATATATATATATATATAAATAATAATGATAATCATCATTAATCATGTGATGAGAAGGGGGTAAGCAATTCAATTAATTTATAAAAAAATCTTTTGGGAGATAAAATTTTAAAAGGGGGAAAAAGGGGAAGTAATTGTTTTGTTACATATGGTAATTAAACTTTATTAATTAAAAAGGAAAAGGGGACAAAGGTAATTTTCTACACTTGCCAATTTGATTTTTAAATGAAAAGGGAAAGAGGGAAATTTAAAAGAATTAGGAAACTAGGAAAAAGTGGGCAACATAAAAAGAAAGGGGAAACACAAGGAAAAAATAGAAAGACTAACTTAGTAAGGTATCTAGCATTTAAGAACTTTCTATATTAAAATCAACTAGTAAATTAGTAAGGGGGTAAGTCATTAAAATGTGTAAGGGAATATGGGGACACCTAGGAACAATTCTAGGAATGCTTTTAGGTGGGTGAGGGAAATATGAGTAATTAATTAATTAATGAAATAAATTTATAGTGCAATGAAGGGGATGGGTGACACATGTACGGGGAGGATTTTTATGAATTAAATTATTGAACGATAAATTAAATGGGATTTTGGGAAATTAAAGGACATAGAAACTCTATATAAATGAGGGAGGAGAAGGATGATGGAGCTCTTCTTGATGTGTAATGTTACACTGCAGAAATTTAGACTTGACTGAGTTAGTTAGTGGGAGTTGGCATACCCAGCTTGGTGAGGAGGGGTAGCTCGGCATTGTGAGGCGAGATGGGAGCTAGCTATTCTTTGGTTTAGTGTGCATGGTCCCTTTGCAGCTCGGGGGGCTAAGGGGCAAGAAGATTACCCCTAGTGTTGGCTGGGAGGTATCAGTGAAGTCTCATCGATTGGGAAGCGAGAGTTGCACAAAGAACATGGGACAACGACTTAGAGCGGGCAACTTGGGCTATGGTACACTTCCTTTATTTCTGCATGGTATATTATTATTATAATTTACGATTTTATTTATATACTTTTACTTGGGTAAATAAAATGTTGACTTAGCATTTCAACCGAGAACTTAATTTTCCCCTTAAGCCTTAAGCTCATTGTTGAATTGACTCCCTTGGATTTCGGTCCCTGAATGTTGTGACTGTCCGACTGGTTTTATCGATTATGTGTGATGGGTTGTGCTTTAATTTTTCCTCATGCCTAGTTCGTCATTCCATGCCTGACCAATCAGCCAGGAGCCAAATCGACGGTCGTCACTTCAGTGCACAATGACCTATAGATTCTAATGCCCTTCTTTTCTGTGCATGGATGATGAGAGAAGTATGTGTTGGTCCCACTGTCTACCCCTATTGGTTGTCCCTAGTTGAGTGCCTATGTTGCACCTTGCTGCATTGATTACCTCTGTGGTGGTTTTTCTTCCCGCAACGAACTGCTTATGATCCTCTGCGTTGATCCCTGCATTTAATACCCTTCATGGAAACTATTTAAGGCTGAGCTTATAATGCTTCTCCTAGCGATTCATTGTGTGTTTTTTTCCTTAATTCTGGTCTTCCATTACTCTACGATTTTACTTTATGTTTCCTATGATTCAATGGCATTTACTCTCTGCATTTTTCTTGTGTTAAACCTCTGCTCTTCTTGACTGTTGACGACATTCACCCATGCGATTTAACCCACTGCTATTAACTTGAACCACAAATTTACTACCCAATATGATTTTAATGTTTAGAGAATATTTATTCATTTAGAAATGGCTGTTGGTATTCAGTTACGATTGAATTATTGCAATGCGATTTCTGAAGGCATTTCCATTGTCGGATCTCTTTGCTATGTGTTTTCATTATTGATGCGTGTCCATTGTTGATTTTATTGCACTGCGTTTTTCCGCCACTAGTTAAGACTGTGATTTTCCATTGTCAGACTACAATCATTTCTTGATTAAGACTACATTTTGTTTTTGTTTGCCTAGCGATTTAGCCACCTCTCAGGACTGCATTTCATTTTTATTTTTTGGCCGATTTTTCTCCTTAGCTTGGCATGACAGCAATTTACCACTTTAATGATTTGGTCTACAAATGTAATCCCTGAACGTTTTCCTTAATGCATTGGTCTTCACATGTAATCCCTCAGAGTTTTCGTTTATGCTTGATGGTGAAAGTAATCCCTCAATGTTTTCTTTTATACATGGATGGCGAATGTAATTCCTCAACAATTAATTTATATTTGAAGGCGAATGTAATCCCTTAGAGAATTACCTGACTCTTGAATGAAATATGCGTTTTCATGCTGTGTATAACCACGTTGTAATTCGGTTGAGTTATTAATTGATTTTAAAAATTACCCAACCAATCGTTTTTTCTAATGCTATTTAAAACCGAAATTCACACAGCCCTTCATTTCTGAAATACTAAGTGAATTAGAATATTAACCAGCAATCCATTTTTTTGCTAATGTTGATTAGAATTTCTCTTTACACAATGACCCACTTCTGAACTATTGAGTGAGTTATCTATTCACACAGCCATCTGATTTTGATACTGTGATTGAGTTAGCAATGTGTAATATTAATGTATGCTAGAAATTCGCTTGGTAAAATTTTTGTATGCTCGATATTTCCATCCATAATGTATGATGGAAAATAGCTCGGCAATACATTTTTAGTCTTCAATTTTGGACCGCCCGAACATAGACAAAATCTCTACTTTAAAATCTAGAATGCCGCTCAACAATGGACTCGTTTATTTACGCTTAGTCTTGCACGCCAGGCACCATTGTTAGGCTGCATTTCCATCCACCGTCATGCACACAATAAATTATTCCACATTTAATTGCCCATCTTGTGGTAACCAATTGATTCCTCCGAGCCACTTAATGCTAATTAATATTAATTAAATCATAGTGTGTTTATCTAATAGAATAGAGAACAACCCCAAATGGCATTATTAGACAATGTATTAAATATAATTATTGCTAATATTGTTAGAGAGCCTGCTACATATTAATATTTGTTAATGGTGTATATCAATAGTGTTAGAATTTGTTATTCTTAATACTATTATATAATTTTAAATTGATTAATCTAGATTTGTGAATTTACGTAGCAGGTCGATTATTTTCAGCAGCTACCATAGATCAATAGCTCACTTAATTTAGTGGACAATGGATATTTGTTAATCAACACATCTCGATGTTGTTAAGTACCTAATCTAGTTTACCTCTTGATAATCCTTATGACCTTAGTAGCTTGTTAATAGATTGCTCCTTCGCACTTAGACGTCTTGTTTAACATATTATGGTGTTAGGTTGTCAGGGAAGTCGCGTAAGAATTACACATTTTCTTTTGAGTGGTCGTCATCTTGCGTCTAGTCAACCTATTGTCGGGGGTGTGGGTGTAGTATTCTTGTCATTTGTTAGGCTCCCAGTCATGGATTTGTCTTGAGTCCTTTGTCCAAGATAGGTTATGTTACACCAGATTTATCGTCGCACCTATCACCTCGGGACGACATGAGTCCGGATGAGGGGATCATGGTGTGCCATATTGGATAGAGGCAAATGATATCATGGTCGGAGTCTATGCTTCCCAGGTGAGTGTTGTTGATCATCGTAAGTGGTTGTTAGCGATTGAGTTGTAATGCCTTCAGGCGTTTGGCTTGCGCGCCTTGAGGTTCTAGTCATTGGTCGTCAAGGTCGGTGTGTTGGGAGGGGTCGGTTTTCCCTTTGCTTGAAGGCGTGGTTTTGGTTGCGTTGGGTGGGTAGTCGTTTCTCCTTGTTGTTCTACGTAGGTTTCTCCCACTTGCTCTAGTGCCAGTGCATGGAGTCATAGTTGTCTGTTGCCCGAACTGTGTGCTTGCATTCTTCGTTAGTCATGTGGTTCAACTGTTGTCGTCTTAGCCTTACTGCCTAAAAAAAAAATTGAAGTTCTACTTCACTTGTAGTCCTACCGATGGGGTCGTTACATATGGTATCAAAGCGGGTTCAACCCGTGACTTGGGAACACTATAGCTTCGTTGATATGATATTTGATTATAATGTTGCTAATTAAATTGACTTGTATTCGTGCACAATAATCATGGTTAAAGAACGTCGTGGAGGGAGACAATAGGGTGCTAGGGGAGGAGGAACGACTCCTCTAGTAGCATCCACGCCTAAGGGGTCTAACCCCAAGGGAGATGAACAGGTTGTCGGACAGGAGA
>ML795254.1:209103-220085 GCA_009831015.1 Picea engelmannii
GGTAAAAGGAGGTTGCCCCCTCGAAGAGGCTTATTATCTAAAATTATCTCTTTTTCAAGGCGTTGAGTACTTTTTCTGAGGTTTTTCTATGCTATATTGATATTTGGTTCTTAACATAAACAGGTTGATCCATAATTATCTCTCAATCAAGGATATAATAATCAGATGGTCCAATGAATAACGATGCAATATCTCTCTCATTGATGTTCAAATTTCCTATTATCATAATCCTTTAACAATAAAAAGGAGTTTCCTTGCTTCATACCAAAAAAATGTTCACTAATGAAGCATTAACTAAATGTTTTTTTATCTCCAAGATGCTTACTAGTCAATTTGTTGCTACAAGAATGTACCTTGGACTGTAACTGTCAATGTTAAGTCTAGCATGATTTAGACACAATCCTTACTCCCCTCACTATTTAGATCAAGTAAAACTCTCATTCCAAGACACAGAGAATATCATAATCATATCCATGTTCTTCATTACACTTTTTTGGGAAGTACCGTGTCCTTCTACTGTTATGCCTTGCTCATTTTTACATGTTGTCAAGAGTGTTTCCTACTTCATTTATTGTTGGATTGATTGGTGTATCATATTTTCACCTTTTATCATGTTAAAACATGTCAAAAGAATCAATATCATCATTTCCTATATTTTGGGCTCATACATTAGGTATCATTTATGTTGTAAGTATATAAAGGCCCTTGAAATGAGGTCTAAGAACATAGTTAGCGCTAATTAGATGTATAAGTTAAACATGTCAATAATAACTCCATGTTTGAAAAGTGGACATGTAAGTGAGGGGATCCATACACCAAGCTCCAAACATGATTCTTTTTCATAATTGTTGAAATGGATAGATCTATATAAGTCATGTGTACATGGGGGGAGGGTGCTCAACAAAAGTGAAGGATCAACAATGTAAAGGTTCTATCCCAATTCGAAATGAACCCATAAGTGTTAGGGCATTCCTTTTTTGCAACCACCCAAGTCTCATAGGAAATAACATATTTCAATATGTTGTAAGGGTGATCATATCTGTTGTTCATATTGCTTTTACTAAGTCTGAAAAAAGGATACAGATGCTAGTGGTGCACTACTAAAGGATTCCAAAATGTTCTTACAGGACTGCTGGAAGTGAAAGGATAGGATTTTGACATGACAAGAAACTGAATAATTTAAATAACCATATTGTTTCTTGCTGATAAGTTAACCAAAATGCATATACAGGTTTGAAATGAAAAAATGGAAAGTTTCTTAGCATGCATTTCTAGAAATGTACCTACATAACAAAGGTGAAGAAACAAACTTTATTTTGAAAGTGAAACTACAAAAAAATGTGAGGGATTTAAGAAGTGTGAGTGGGTGAGAACCAATGATAATGAGCTTGTGAATCCAAATTTTTGAAACTTAAATTAAACCAAAAAAAAATTAAACTCTTGTGATGACTCTCACATAAAAAATTGTCTTTCTTTATCTTCCTCAAAGAGTCCCTCAAAATATACACACTAAAGAAAATAATACTTATACCATTAATCCTATCAACCTTCAATGTTGATTCATAAAAATATTTACATTATATGAAGTATTCTTCAAAGAAATATGTTCAATATTGAATGTCGATTATTCAACATCTTGCTGCAAAGTACAATTTTTTTTATCACAATGTATTTACAATATTCATGAAGCCTTTGCATGCTCTTGAGATTAGTGGTGAGAGTAATAGCCATTCCAATTTATGCCCTAGAAGTATATGCATGAACTAATGGTTCATCAATCCCTACATGAAGCTAAGCTTTCTTTCACTCATTATAAATGGACTCGTATATACCATTCCTAGATGCAAGGAGAGAACATGAAAAGTACTAAACATATTATGTATCTCAATAAGTTATCACATAGAAAACCCTGCATTAATAAATAATCTTATAAGCATTCATAAACATTAAACATAACTATAATTCGTGGATATATAAACTATGCCAAAAGGAGCAATCACACCTAATCTGATGAATTGTTCGACATAATTGGAATGGTTGCCTCAGCGTTTCTCTTCATATGTATGACCCTTTTTTTTCTTAATCTTCCCTCACTCGATGAAGAAATATCTTAAAGTACCTGCCAGAATCATTCAACCTCCACAAATATCTACAAAATCAATGCAGGTCATATTTGTAGTCCATTATTTACTCTAAGACGGATTTTTATGAGAGTGCCATAACATACCTGAATGATATCCTCTTAGTTTAGAGAATAATTTATTGGAGTCACGCGTCTAATATATGATCAAACTGCCTCCCTTGATTTTAAGTAGTAGCAACGAAGTCAACATTGACTTTGTTGTTGCTCCATTGGATTGAGGGAGGTTTTCTCCAAGATTAAACAAATCCAATAAATTATTCTCTACTGAACAGAGCCAACCACATTAAGGAGGAAGCCCTTGTGTCCTCTCCCCTTCCCCCCTCACATCACTCTCAATTCCCCAATACCCAACATATAAATCTATTGAAATATTTACAACAAAAACAAACATATATACATACCAATATTCACAATTGTTTACAATGAAATAAAATGTTTCCTTGATCCAWTTGGAGTTTGCTCAATTCTCCTAAGAGAAAAGTAACAAATATCCCATAACACCATACACTACACTAAATCACTTTACATCTAAAACTAGAGAMTGGAAATTGATGTGAAAAGAGGCTTTATTCTATTCCATCATATGACTTGGTTGAAGTATTAAAATGCACCTATAAACATCATAGAACTCATCCCACTTTGATATACAAGTGAAAAAATGTTATTTTTCCAATATTTAATCATAAACTCACTCAAAATAATAAAATGAATTCTTTGTAAAATAATAGGTCTAAACTCATATATAATCATGAAAATGGTCTTAATGTAAGGCTACGAGAAAGCAAAATATGGTGAAAAGTGAAGTAAAAGGTTGGTAAAATAATGGCATTTTGGCGACCCAACAAGTACAAAAAGTATTTCATAGAAAATAGATTTTGTAAATAGTTATTAAAATATTGTACATCATCATTTAGTTTTAGTTGACCTCTTCTTATTAGGTCTAAAATTCCTATGCATTTCATCAATATCTGTGTATTTTTTCTCTGGGTGATCTTCAAAATCTGATTGTGATTGCGTCCTCTCATGCACAACACACCTAGTCATGGGGTAATCATGGGGTAATGGAGGAAGTTGTGTTGAGGCATCACCTACAAAAGAAAAAAATATAAAATTTAGATGGCCAATTTTTAAATATCATTGAACTAATTCAATAATATTAAAAAAAAACACCTGCAATGTCATTATTTACCTAGTTCACTGATCGACACTTTTGGAATGGTTTCCCCTACGTGATCCTCTTCAATTGTATGACCATCAAGTACAACATTCTCTTCCATTGAGACCACAAAATTTATAAGGACAATCATAAATGTATAAGTACAAAAAAATAGAAGTACAAAATGTATAACTACAAAATTATTATGTACATGATTAAAATATATCCATATTACCATCATGTGCCTCAGTTGTATCACTATCGTAGGGCTGCACCCCAGTGGAATGGGACTGCATGGGAGAACCATCTTCTGGTTTCAAACCACTATCAACACACTACTCTCCAATACTAGTGGGTTGGTTTACATTGTTTCTCCCCTAATTAA
Source organism: Picea engelmannii (assembly GCA_009831015.1). NCBI lineage: Eukaryota > Viridiplantae > Streptophyta > Pinopsida > Pinales > Pinaceae > Picea > Picea engelmannii. The sequence goes on from ML795254.1 coordinate 212,788, forward strand.
AACAAATTTGTAACACATTAAATTTATCGATGATATCAAACATGAATGTATTATATTAATAATAAAGGTTAATGTGGATTGAATGTTATTTACATTATCCTACAAAGTGGTTCTTGGTAACTGCCCCAAACTTCTCCGATATTCAACTACAACTTTATAACCTTACTTGTAACCAAATTGGAGGTCTTTCTCCATGGTTTTAGTACCGAACTCGTAACCATGCATTGCATAAGAGTATGTATTTTTAATGTTATTGGCTGCAATTACCTAAAATTTTGAACACAGTATCAAATAAGATATTTGGGTACTTACAATTCGTGACTGCAACTTCAAGTAGCCACCCTAGCCTAGCCTATGCTGGCCACATTTGGAAAGGCTTGCTTTTGTTTCCTTTGAAGTGTCAGTCAAGCTATCATCAAAAGTTTCAATTATGTTAATATATACAACACTTTTATGTACATCTAAGAAAACATGAAGGTATTGAATTGAAATTGTAATTTACCTTCTGGGACCAGAGGGTGTTTTTCCTTCATTTGTTGACTTCTTCTCTTTTGTGTCCTTAATGAGGGTCTTCCACTCCCTCTCTAGAATCATTAGAGGATGATTGTACCTATCATTTTGTTTCAAGTGCTTACTATATGTTTCTTGTGTATATTTTGAATATTGGCCAGTTGTGGTCATGGCCAATGTCTTATTAAATGTGTCTACACCAAAAAGGATTTCAAGATAATCCATGAATTCTTTTTTGAGGTTGAAATTTTGGGAATTCCACCTCTCCCATATGGTGGGCCCAAAAATCAGAAACTCCTTCTTCTCCAAGGACCTATAAAAATCATTGTTACCTACATGTAAAATGATTATATGATTATTAATTTAAAAATAATAATTTATATGATTTATATTTGTCTACATAGAGAACATGAAACAATTAAAATTTAAAAAATTACCTAGGACTTTAACTTTCTTTAATGGAAGCCCTTCCTCGTTGACCATAAATGTTCCCTTAAGGGTCCCCATTTTTTTCGCACATCTTTATTTAGAAAAGTAAACCATGCAGTTGGTCAAATCATCAACCTCATCTCTATCACCACCTCCATAGCCTACCTATGTGGTCGCTTCTTGGGTGTGCATGTCGTGGCTCCCACCTAATGGTGTGGAAGGTGGAGATATGAATAGTTGCATCTTCACCGATTTATGAGGGCTTGCTTCAGGACATTGTGGCGACTCTGTAACGCCACTACTACCGAGACCATGCATGTCAGGGTTAACATGATCCAAAAATATCTATATAAGAAATAAAACATTTTTTCGTTTAGACAATGTAAATGTTAAAATTCAAGATTTCATAATTGATCTTATGACATAAAAATAAAACCACTTGAATTATGGTTATTACCTTATATGTGTTAATCCTTGTCATAACTTCTCTGATCCTTTCTTCAACCTCAAGATTTTAATCTAGAATATCTAACAGGTGAGTTGGTTCCTTGTTTTCTTTATTGATATTTTTTTTTAATTAAAACCATAGGGTCAGGGGATTCATACAAATTCCTTTAACCAAGAGAATCATCATCAACATCATGGCCCTTCAACTACATATTCAACAAAATAAATGATCTTTCAGTTATGTAAACAAATAAAATAACTGATCACCATATAAATAAAATGCACATTAAATGCAATTCAAATATTGTTGTTTGTTTACCTGTTCTGAAGATGCTTTTGATTTACCACGATCAGCCTGCTACATTACAGTAAAATTAGAACCATGATCATTATCATGAGAAATAAATGCAAATGTATGGGAAATCCTCCCTCTTTATTGACATCCAAGGAGGAATGTTATTGTTGATAACAAAAATAGGCCACACTGAGTAAACAAATCGAAGCTCTCCAAATGGATTAACACCGTAAAGAACATAATGAAAATAATAAAATATAAGAGTCATTTCTTATAGGTTGGGAAAATTAGTATACGTACCGCCTCCATAATAACAACATCTATATTTATTCAATTCAAATTTTAATCAATCAATAACTCTTTCCCTACAACTATTGATTTCATTGCACATACGAATACACAGTTTCCTTCACACCCCTCAAATATGCAATTGGGTTGCTTATTTGTGGTCACGGGTTGTGTATTTTTTATAAACCCTGCAATATGCCCCGTTTCTTTGGGTCTTCCATCAATATAGATAGTTTCTCCTTTATTTTGATCATTGTCTTTTAGTTGTATATAATTTGCAGACAATCCATATCTTCACATTATTTTTATATATTAGACTATTTGTATCCAATCTTTGTAGATATAACATGTTACAACATACTCCATCAATTCAATTAATCTGTCGTAACAGACCTTTATTCCATCCATGGAAAATATCCCCAAACCATGTAATGATAATGGATCAATCTAGTTTATCGTTCCGTTTACACAAAAATCAATGTTTATTTCAGGAAGATCTTTGGGTACTCATCGTTTCGCTATATGTTTGTACCTCAAGGGCACCTCAATATCATCTATTCTCTCATGATCATAAGAACATGATCCCCTTTCGTAGAAACAAATTCCATGCGTCTATGGAATTTTTTTTGATCTTCTCACCTCTAGTTAATCTCCATCTATTAGACCTACTAGATGTCTCCCTTTCCTCTATTCTACCTGAACTTCCCTCACTCAATGAATATAGATCTAAAAAACACATGTTTTATTATACGTCCTTTAACACCATCAAGGACAGAAACAATGATCCATCTAAGTTGTAACACTAATGATTACCATAGTTTTACTCTTTCAGACTTGTATTATGCTCTATTACTATTGGTATACTATATAGGCATTATAGGGGCATGTTTGGAGTCATGAAATGACACATGCAAACAAGTGGCAGTAATAGGACACGATGTTGGTTGGAAGACCACGAAACTGATGCCATTATACACAGACTCAATCCTCAGGCCAACTAAGAAGAAAAAACAACACACACTAATTAATCTAGGATTCAAGCATGCAAACAAACCAACTTTGTACTACGACTAGATCATCTTTATTTGAAATGCTTCATGTAACATATTTCATTGACTTATTTTGATCTTGGTATCTCTTGGATGTACTTTCATTGACAACTCCAATGCTCTTTTTTCCTTTAGTCGACCAACCTACTTTAGTGGATTCCTTTTCTAGAATTAATCCAGAGGCAACGTTTCCTAATTCATGGAAAAGGACACATGCCATAAAGGTAGAAATTGACACATGGCATAAGAATTCGAGACACTTGGTAGAAAGAATCCTATTTCAAGAAGGTGTTTTTCCTATTTCAAGATCATGATAAGTGGCACAAAAAACCATTCAAATCATTTTCTTATATATTTTATTATTTAAGTGGAGCGCCTATCCTCTAAGGAGAATTTATGAATGATTATTTTATTTCTCTCTCTTGGAGGAAGAGTGGCTCTAGAAAACACTAAATATTATTTTATTGTAAATCATTTGAGGGAAATAATTGTGGGGAATTAACCACTGGAGAACCACTTTCTATATGTATTGTTGGTATTTCCAAGGGATGTGATCCTTTTTCCAAATACAATATAACAATCCTGTCACCCAACAATAGGCACAAAGGCCACCCCCGAGGTTGAAATTATTAAGGGTTTAACATTTATATTGAAGACAATAGGACATAATTTACTGTTATAATTATTGTTTTCATAAAGTGACTTTTAGATATAGTTTATGCATGATAAGATTACCCTATAATGTTGGAACTTGTGGCATAAGCTTGATATCATTTCTCTTGAATTACCTAGTCGATTAGGGTTGTTAAGAAGTGAAATATCGTCTATTGTTTATATTTTTTTATTATATTTCATATCATCCCTAAGGATGTAAATTCTCAGGGACTATATCTGGGAAACTCTATGAAAGAGGTTAAATTTTTTAAGTTGCATTAAATATTGAATTTTGGAAATTTTTGCAACTACTCTAATAATGAGCCCTCATGCCACTGCCTAGAATAGTGTGTAAATAATTAAGTGGGTAATTTATTGCTGCTAGGAATGGGGAGGTTTCATGCCAAAAATAACCTGCTATTGGTGTAACCTCATTGTTTTCATACTTCTGTCAGAAATATGGACCAAGTTTGCTACTAGATCTGGTCCACAAATAGTAGTGCAAATTCTCTTCTAATCCACCATGCTCATATGGAAAAATTAGTAGTGTAAATCTATCCTTAAAAGGGTGTTGTATTGTATTACAATAATAGGATATAACCCCTCTCTAATGTAATTTTCCCTCCATGAGTCAAAGATGAAATAGGACTATAACTCCTAGTGAATGCACCCTCATCATTCAACCAAGATTAGTCAATGTGCAATTGTTGAATGAGGCACCCTCTATCATGCACATGCATGATAAGCATAAGAAACTGAACCTAACATATTTATTTTAATTAGAATATAAATCTACAAGCATGCATCCACCTGTTTTAGTTAGCATAGAAGCAAGGCCAAACTTGGAATGAAAGGAAACCTCCAACTTGTCCATCAAATAACCTATTGCAGACCTAGAAAGAGGACAAAATCATTGTTTTGTTGAAGGTTGTCCCTAGCACACAAGTAGCAATGCCACAATATTGAGAAACCATTGGAAAATATCCCAAGAAAGGATTTTGAAAAGTAGGAGCAACAACACATCTCTTTTCATGATGGCACGCAAATTAGGGAATAATTTTGGATAGCTACAAGTTTGTTTTAGAAGAATGTTTTGAAGGACAATTGCTTTATAGAAGAGAATGTAATTTTTTGGACATGTAGAAAGACATTATAGGCCCTTGATTTTTTATTTGATAGGTTTCCCATAAGACTTTGATAGTCATGTATCTGAATCCAACAATGAATATGTTGTACTTTTTTCTTTGGTGATTAGTGTTATGCACCTAAGGATTGTACTCTCAATTTCACTAAAATAGAAAGTATGTTTTATTTTCGTTGAAAAAAAAGGTTCTTTTAAGAATAAACACATGTATGTTTTTCAAGGTCCATAGATGCACAAAATTCAAAGTGCAAAATTTCTAGCTAAGGGAAAATCTCAACATACAGACAGATTGACGCACAAAAAAGTACAAATTTCAATGCAAAGTGACATTGACACATCGATAGGAACAAATCCCAAGGTAGACAGTGTGCAATTTTTTAGGCTAACAAGAACAAAAATCCATGACAATTTTAGTTGACATGTACAACAATGACACATTGATGTGTACTACAGTGGGAACAAACTCTAGACACTAAGTTTCTAATTTAGAATTTCAATAGAATTTTTAATTGAACTTTTTACAGAAAAAGTTGTTTTCTAGAGTCAATTAAACAAACAAAAAATTTCTACTAGAACCCAACAATATAATAGTGGTTTTGGATTGATGCCAATGTGGCATCATCAGGTATAGTGTCGGGTGGTATAGCAATGTGTCTACACAACTATGTTTTGGAGGTGAATTTTGATTTCTTGGGATTAGTTAAATTATTCCTTTGGTTCTTGGCATTTATTTATTGAGAAAAACTAGTGCATTTCTTGTATATATTGTTGAACCCTAGTAAGAAGTCCAATGGTCACAATTTCAATGTCTATAAGAAACGTATGATTACTAGATTCCAATGCAATGGATTGTTAGAATTGGTCACAGGAAAGGGTAGGACAAACTCTAATGATGAGAATGGGAAATAATTATTTCAATCGAAGAATAAAGAGGTTATGATGTTAATAAAGTTATCCATAAAAAATGATAAGTTGTTACAAGTCCAAGATGCAGAGGATTATTTCATATCTTGGACAAGGCTACAATAGATGAATGAAACTTCCACCAAAGGTTAGAGATTTTTACCTTAATAATTTGTATTGTTTCTAATGAATATAGAAGAGGGTCATTCAATCCCAAACAACTTGTTGAAATTGAAAAGGAATCCATGGTCAGTTGTTAACAATTGCTAGAGATGTAGATAAGATAAGATAATGTTATTAATGTCCAACAAATGACCACAAAAGTAGGTCATTGGGACTAAAAGATATATCCAATGTGAATACAATGTGGGAGCGTATTAGAAACTCCTAAATAATGTTGAAATCTAGAAATCAAAAGAAAAATTACAAAGTACAGAGGAGGAAGATTTGGTAGTGATTACCTTGAAGAGTTTATCTCCTTTTGAAAATTTTGTTGAAACTTTAAATGTCACCTAGAAGATTACTAACATTACATTTAAGTTCTGTAGACGATTATTAAAAAATGACAGATTCAAAAAATAGTTTATAATAAATACCAAAGCAACCAAAAGTGCCTTTACAGTAAAGAGTAAGGACAAAGGAAAGAAAAAACTAAAGGGAAACACGATCATCAATGGAAAGCCTAAGGGTTAAAAGAAATATACTAAGAAATTGAAGTGGTTTTACAATGGGATAAAATCATATATTATCACTCCAATATATAAAATCATATATTACCACACCAATCACTCCCTTCTTAGGGATTTTTATCTCAAAGCCAGAGATAATTGGTCACTTCCTAATGAAATGTTGGGAGCTATGGATGTCATTATCACTATATTTATTTTTGTGGTTTCTTTCTAGTGTAACTATCTAGTGACACCATGTAAGGCTCTATGAGAGGAGGCTCCTATTGGAAAACATTTTTTCTAATGATTGCTTCTCTTCAACAAGTTCAATGATTCCATTATCATTTTGATCCCATTTATTGGGAGATTCATCATTTCACACAATTAGAGATTCTCTGAGGAGGAAGATATTCTTGAAAGATAAGTTGGGATATTTTTTGGAACCCTCTTCACATGGATAATGATCATATATAGGGTGAGATTCAATCTTTCTAGCCACATCTTCTTCCTCTTCCTCATATTTTAGTTATTGTTCCTTTCATACAAATGATAGTTGCAAGTGTTGATGTCATAGATGTGAAGCATTGTGGGAAGATTCCTTTTGCAACTCATATAGAAGATGCATCTCCTTTTGGTACTCATCTCTTCTTATAAAATTCCTTTCTATTATGGATCATATTATCTAGTCTCTTATATTCTTCTCTTGCTCAATGACATTTTGTTGCAACTATTTCAACTCTTTAGCCATACTTACCCAATATTGAAACAATGATAACTTATTCCTCATAAAGTATAGAATATATCATTTCAAATCTCATAAGATGTATTTTGCAATGGAAAAATTAAACCAAGGAAGTAATTTGTTGAAAGCACAAAGATATAGCTACAGTTTTCACATGAATACCTAAAAA
>ML795254.1:242353-254855 GCA_009831015.1 Picea engelmannii
CCCCTTAAAATTGTAAAGTAAATAAATCTGTGCCACATATTCTTCGTCTCACCTTCTCGGCTGACACATGCGAGTATTCATAGATGCAAGAACTAAATATCTCGGGATTTGGTTTATTGGATTACGTAGCTTGAATTCTGGCCTCATTCTGTTTCACTTCAGCTACCCACGGGCTGTCTATCTTGGGAATAGGTTTATTAGATTACGTAGCTTGAATTCTGGCCTCATTCTATTTCAATTCAGATACCCCTGGGCCCTGGGCTGCCCGTCGTTACTTGTTCACATCCACCCAATAGACCTTAACAATAACTACATTTCAGATAAGAGATGCCGTCTGGCCAGACAGAGGACAATAATGATGCCTGCCTTCAGCTCAACGTCTTCAGGACAGTGACAATAAATTCCTTGCGAGAAAACAAAGATAAGGTACTGTTAATGGTGGTCCACTGTAACAAGGAACCACTGTACCAAGGAAGCTTCCAGTAACTGTCACAGTGAATTAAGGTGTGGCTAATATTTTAGCAACTAAAACTTAACTTCAAGGAATCAGCAGTAACCCGGTATCGTTCTGAAAAGAATGAGCTAAATGAACTGACCAGAAAACCCAAAACTTGATGCTGGGATCTGGTATCAGTTGATAGAAGATCTCCTCCTACATTAAACTAAGGCTGAGAGAAGCAGTGAAGCAATATATCACAGCAAGTACGTGGACTGCAACGAGCTTGCAAATTATCTGTGTTATCATGGTATGTGAAACCATTGCATACCAACCGTTCCATGCGAAGGTGGCCCTATCGTACTTGATAAAAGTACAAACCCATTAATTCTTGGTGTACTATGACAATGACTCTACAGTGAGATGAAAGCAAAGTCTATGACAAATCCAGATGTGGGTTCTATATATTGGTCCACTCGCCCCTCATCTTCCAACAAAGAAAGTCCATGGTTTTCTGATCTGTTTGTTTTTGCTTGCTCCTTCAGAGAGATTTCGACCTCACTCGGGTATAAATTCTGGGTCCTTTCATTGTATGTGAATGATGTAGCTACAGTGCTTTAAATTATTTATTGGGCGTATTGTATAATAGCCATGTGAATTGATGAGCTTGTTTTTTTCCAGCTTAATGGCGCTGGTACAGATCATTGCGTTGATCCCATTGTTGGGATTGTTAGGGATGTCTGCTCGAGCTTATGGATACAGTGGCTGGCAATCGGCCCATGCTACGTTCTATGGTGGCAGTGATGCTTCCGGAACTATGGGTATGTCTGTTCTGTAATATTAATCCACATTACAAATACGGTTCTTTGTTCTGAAATGGTCATGGGCCACTATTAATGCTGGGCTGAGTTGTTTGTTCATTCTGATTTGTGAAATATGTTTTGATTACTAATTAGTCGGACTCTGATTTCTGTTTTTATATGTTTGTTTACCAGGAGGGGCTTGTGGATACGGTAATCTTTACAGCCAAGGCTATGGAACCAACACCGCTGCTTTGAGCACTGCGCTTTTCAACGATGGCCTCAGCTGTGGAACCTGCTATGCAATGCAATGCAATGACGATCCCCAGTGGTGTTTGCCGGGGACTGTGACGGTCACAGCCACCAATTTCTGCCCGCCAAATTACGCTCTCGCCAACAACAATGGTGGATGGTGCAACCCACCGCTGCAGCACTTTGACATGGCTGAGCCGGCTTATGAGAAGATCGCCAAGTACAAGAGTGGGATTGTCCCCATCCTCTACAGGAGGTAATTAATTGACCCACAATTTCTGTAAGCTAAATGAATTCAAATTCAATTACCTGCAATTGATTTCGATGAATTTACGAATGCAACGCAGGGTCCCATGCTTGAAAAGCGGAGGAATCCGGTTTACAATCAATGGCCATTCATACTTCAACCTGGTGCTTATCACGAACGTGGGAGGAGCAGGCGACGTCCATGGCGTTTGGATAAAAGGGTCAATGACTGATTGGCAGGCAATGTCACGCAACTGGGGACAGAATTGGCAAAGCAACTCCTTCCTCAATGGCCAGAGCCTTTCCTTTAAGGTCACCACCGGTGATGGCAGGACAACTGTTTCGTATGACGCCGCTCCTTGTAACTGGAAATTCGGCCAGACCTTCCAAGGAAAGCAATTCTAAGAAGGAGACAACCAGGCAACGAATATTGCCGCATATTTGAGTTGCTGAGGTTGCTCGAGTATTATTGGCACCCGCTACTCTTTATTATAGCGTTTATTTTATCATATGCTGCAACCTGTCTGGAGAATACATAGATAAGATTATAGTATGGGGCATACTGATCCATGAGTCGGTAGCTATATGGCTGGAATATCCAACAGCACTAGTATGAATAGATGCATGTCAACAGCACAGTGATTTATTCAGACTCCAAAATGGAGGTCATCTGGAATGTTTCGTTTGCTAATATTATTAATATATAATTAGCTAAGGTTGATTGACATTTTTATGGAGTTGACATAAATTTGCAGTACATCACATTTGAATTTCTAAATTCAAATGGATTCAAGGTTAGGTTTGAAAAAGCCTGAGACACTCAAATTATATAGATCTGTCCGTTTTAAAGTAAAATTAAAAAAAAATATTAAAAAAAAAGAAAACTTAAAACAATCAAACTACATCAAAGTATTACCTTAACATTTTGCCTCTTTTATTGTTCATGAATTTTAATGTAAATAAATGCATATTAATATTGTCTCTTTTTAATCTATTGCTCATGAATTTTAATGCAAATAATTACATATTAATATTTCCTTCTTTTTATTGTTTATGATTTTTAACTTCAATAATTACCCTTTTTTCTTTAATTGTTCATGAATAATTGCCTATTAATATTGTGTTTTTGTTTTTTAATTGTTCATTGATATTAGTGTAAATAATTGCCTATTAATATTGCTTCCCTTTTATTTTGTTATTTATAAATTTTATTTTTTGTTTTTTTCTTTATTATTCATTGATTTTAATGTAAATAATTACCTATTAATATTGTTTCCCTTTTATTTTATTGTTCATGAATTTTAATGCAAATAATGGCATATTAATACTGCCATTTTTATCCATCATAAATTTTAATGCAAATAATTGTATATTAATATAGCCTCCCTTTTATTGTTCATGAACTTTTATGGAAATAATTGCCTTATTGTTTATCAATTTTAATGCAAATAATTGCATATTGATATTGCTCCTTTGTTATCATCAATTTTAATGAAAATAATTTATTAATTGCCTTATTGTTTATGAATTTTAATGTAAATCAAGTGTGAGACGTAGATATGGCTTGCAATGAGGTCTGCTGATTATAGGTTGACTAGGTCTTATCCTATTGAAAAGGATAGAATGGAGAAGACTAGAGTTATTATTTCTATTTGTAAACGTCTGTATGAGCTTTCACCCTGTTTATCACAGTAGAGCTGTTAGTGGAATGAGATCTGGCAGGGGATCAAGTAGAAGATATGCAAATCCAAGTGTCAACGTAGATATGCATTTGAAACTTTCCCATAACGTCAGGACTTCTCCATGGCTTTAATGTAAATAATTGCATATTAATATTGCTCCTTTTTTATCATCAATTATAATGCAAATAATTGCATATTAAAATTCTCCCTTTTATCATCAATTTTAATACAAATAATTGCATATTAATATTGTTTCTTTTTTTATAGCTCATAAATTTTAATGCAAATAATTGGATATTAATATTGCTCTTCTTAATGGCTCATAAATTTTAATGCAAATAATTGCATATTAATTTTGCCTTCCTTTTATGGTTCATAAAAGTTAATGTGAATACTTGTCTATTATTGTTATTGTTGATGAAAGTTAATGTGAATAATTGTTATTGTTGTTATTACTCCTGACCCTTCATGAATTTTAGTACAAATAATTACATATTAATACTACTTTTTATTATTCATGACTTTTAATACAAATAATTGCATAATAATATTGTACCCCTTTCATTCATTATAAATTTTAATGTAAATAATTATATCTTTAAAAAATGGAATGTACTTTTTGCTACTATCTATCTTCTTTGCCAACTTTAAAAAAATAATAGTAAATAATACATTTTTAATAATAGTTTTTTTCATAACAAACCTGCTCAATATGTGCAGGTATGCTCAATATGTGAAGGTATGCATTAAAAAATTTCAGAAAATATTGAGAGTAATAATAAGTAGGATCAAGAAAATTAAAAATAAGTATTAAAAATTTTTAGAAAATATTGAGAGTAAAAATAAGTAGGATCAAGCGAATTATGTTAGGAAAAAATTAAAATAATTTAATATAAAAATAATTTTATTTGGTTTTTAAAGTATTATTAATAATATGGTTTTAAATAGCCACATTAAATGTAAATGTAAAATTTATAAGGATAAATTTATCTTAGTTATGGATAGATATTAAATATTAAGAGAATCAAATTTATAAATTTATCTTATTTATGGATTGATATTAAATATTAAGAGAATAAAATTTATTTAGGTAAAATTTTTATTATGTATTTTTTTAATATTAAATAATAATAAAAAAAATTAACTTTTCTCAATACTTAGATTTAAAATGGATTTAATTTAATTTAATATATATAGACAAATTTTAATCACAATATTGACTTGAACACTCTCAATTAAATTAATGTAATGATACATATAAATATAACATGTTTTGTCTTAAGATGGAAAAATCTTGATCACATAATATATGAGTTGGATGTCTCACACCATTCTAGGAAGCGTCTACTTGGAGATAATCTCTCACATCCAACTAGTTCCAATAACCTCCTAAATACTAGGAACATACTCTCTATGTAGACACCAACTCTACCTAATCATGACCAATAATAATAACCACAAATATTATCACACCTAAGAAAAGTAAGAGTTACATATTCCAACTCTTCCCCTTAATGACTACTTGACTTAATTTTTATCTCTTGAGGTCTTCATTAACACCTTCTCTTGCACAGCACATGCTCCACTAACCTCATGATCAACAAATTCTATCTCTAGTCCATTTGGATTTCATTTCATACTTCAATTATATAAACATCACCAAACTATCAACGTCCATATAAAGGAACAACCATCCTCCAAAATAAATGGGTAATCAACTGTCAGTCTAATAGGATGTCCCTTCATGTACATGGTTCATTCAACTTTTGATAAACTTCTATGAATGTAGAACTTCACCTTCTAGAGTATAAAACCAATAACATGGTCCACCCCTAGTATTAAATAACTCCAATGTAGAGGCTACTACACTATAAAAATAATTTATCCAAATCAATAGGGATACATGAAAAAGGGGTAAGTATGCCTATCTAGGTCTTACAGCGATACTCCTTTCATGTTACGTAAATAAATGTACATATATTATATACTCCACTCATAACATGTACGCACTCAAACTTTTCAAGGACAACTACATAGAACATGACATTATAGACTTGATACTAATACTATGTGTGACTCACATTAACATATGTTCTTGAGCCTATTTTTATTGAACACACATTTTACCTTTATTTTCCACCATCTTTTGACTTTCATTGTTGAAAGATTCATCGCTACCTCAACACTATCATAAGACTTGTCACCAACTTCCCTTCGACTAAGATTTCTTCACTATGGGCTAAACATCTTTGAACTTGATTCCTCCTTCCTTTTGTACCGATCATTGATGTCCATATAAAAAGAAATCCATCTATTGAGATGCATGAGTACCATCCACTATACCCATCAATCCTCTAGGCATTCTTTTCACCTACATGGTTCATCAACACATTAAACTCCCCCTTAATCATAACTTGGACCCAACCATCTCACATTCTAAGATTACTCCATCTCACATTCCCCTCCGTAATCAAAGATTCAACTTCTCCATTTCTACTTCAAGCTTGCATACAAGTACACATGCCACTCTCATACCTACCCAAGTAGTTCATTCCACAACTTGATGCCACACCCTCTCTATGCATGAGAGAGATTACTACATGCACTACTATGCACCACGTATGCATCAATAACAGATCTTACAACAATCTAGAAACAACACCCTACCTATGATGAGGCAATACAACTCAAACCAAGACTCTATGGTGTCGGGCACCATCGATCATGCACCTCACTACAATATTTCAACTTAGGTACAATGATCATTCAAAATTCTTTACATCAACAAAAAGGTTATCATATTCCTTTATAGCAATAATATTCCCAAAGCCGATTACATATGTTGGAAATAAAAACCCATTTACATCTCATCACCATGCATACCTTATGTCTCACATTCTCTTCAACAAACTTGCACTTTATCATCTACAATGAAGCATCTTTGGTCTTCTTCCTTATTTCCTAGTTCAATTGTTGTCTTGGATTCACTTGTGATTTTCTCTAGTAGCTAATTCTAACAAAACCATTACATTTAATATTGAGTTAGTTAAGCTCAATATAAATGCTTCCAATTTCAAAACATTTAAGAATGTCACCATTAACTAATTTTTCCTTAGAGTTTCCTTCTATACTTTAATAGACGATGGTTAGATTATTGGTAGATTATCCAATTCTAGCCATGCATCCCTGACTAAGCTCAACATGTTTCTCTTCACAAACTCGAAATAAATTCAAAGGCACATTCAACTTTTTACCATGACCAAAGATTTCCACAATAACCATTCACCATTGGTGGTGTGTGCCACAACCTCGGAGGTCTCCTTGTGAAGCTTGGTTATGGGCTTCTTGACCTCTTAGTATAGCTATACCTTTCTGCACGTGCTTCCTTTTGACAGGTCACTTCACCATCATGTTGGTATTTTATGTCTATTGAGCCACATCCCATCAGTGCCACGAACATGCACCCTCCTCGAACGATATCTTCTGTTCTTCATAATATGCACTATGTCTGCATTGATCTGATAATGGCAATCTTCGAAAACTCTCTCTATAGTACTTCCATTCTCCTCCACTATCTCTTTCATTTAGAGGGAGTTAACCATTATCTGGAAAAGAGGAGAATTAAAATCATCATTAAATATGAACTAGTCCTCATCCTCAACATCTTTGGCATCCAATTTCATATACAAACCAAGTTGCTCCAAAGGATTTCCACCCTACAATGGAAAGGATTCCATTCCATCCTGAGATTGAATAGGGCCGGTCTCATCGCCATAACTTGGTATGTGGTCAGGACGAACATATCTTAGCCTCTCAAGATCCTGAAGAATCTGATTGTTCTCATTGATTTCCAGAGTCTTCTCCATACTTTGCAATTCTAGGTGGGAAACCTCCACTTCCATCTCCCTTTTTTGTTTTTCTTCAACTTTCATATGAACTATTTCTGCAACCTTTGCTCACAATTCACTCCCAATTCGTTCGTGTCTGCTCTGTCGAGCACATCACCACACTCGCACTCCTACCGCGAGCCATTTGATGCTGCCAATTTGGAACAATTCTTCAATGCTCAACATCTATAAGCACTCTCTGCTTTTTTATCTTGCAGTCATCATCCCGCTTGAAGGTAGTTTGCATATCATGTGTGTGCATATACTCCACAAATGGATAACATCTTTCAAGCGTGGTTTGTCCTAATTAGCACACGGCTCTTCTGATAGCAAGCAACTCCTAAAACATTTTCTCACATGATCTTCAATAGAGTTGATAGAGAAATTCCACACCATATTATAGCAGCAACAAAACACCAATGTGTATACCGTCTACAAGTATCAATCCACTCTCTTGTCAAATAAATGGAGCATCAATAACATTAGCCTTCCAATCGGATATGATGGACAAACATCATGTACCACTCCACAATAAAAATTATAGTTCACACAAACTACTGCATAAACAAACAAGTTAACATTCTATTCTCAGCATGTTTTGTGCATAAACAAACAAGTTAACATTCTATTCTCAGCATGTTTTGTGCCTTCCGTGAGGGAGTCAAGCCCAATCCATTTTTGATACTCTACTAAATGGGAGATTAGAGTTTATTAAACACAAATATTATATTGAATTAATATAATGATACATATAAATACAACAAGCTTTGTCACAAACTACCTTGATTATATAATCTATCAATTGAGTTAATATTTAAACCTCACACCATTTTAGAAAGCATTTAGTTGAAGAGTCAAAAAAGTCATTTAGTAAAACAGCTAGACAAGGTTAACAAATATCATTTCAGATCTAACCAAATCACCAATCCCACAAACTTGGGAGTCTCACACGATGTTGAGATCTATCATGAAGTTACCATATTCTTGAAACATGCATTTCTATGTGAGCCTTAACAATCACACATATTACAAGGGATCAAATTTGAAGAGAAGGATTATATTTCAAAGTGAAGAGATAACTTTATAGTAATCCTTCTAAATTAACAGATTAAAATAATTTATTCTTTTTATATGAAAATGAAAATAAATTAAAATTTCATCTATAAAATGATTGTTTTATAACCCATTTTATTTTGTATAATTATATTATAATGCATTTATATTTTATTTATATTAATATAAATTTATTTTTAGTTAAGATTTATTAAATATTTGAAAAAAAATTAAATGTAAATTTCTATACACTTAAAAGATTTTCGAATCTGTATTAATATGTTTTATATACATAGAATTTATTTTTTATTTTTATTTTATTTAATTGGATAGACTTTTCATGTACTTTACATAGATTAAACTTAGTTTCATATTTATTAAATATAGAAAAATTTAAAAAAATAAAAATTAAATATAAATATTTAGATTTTAAAAATATTACAAATAAGAATAGATTTATATTGATATTATTTTTTATTTTGATTATTTTTATATAAAATTTAATATTAAATAGATAATCTATAAAAAAATATATATATATAGATATTAATAAATAAAATAGAGAACATTTACTTGTAAAATTTATCACATTTCTCTAAAATACAATAAAAAGGATAAAAACCATCTTAAAAATCAAATCAAATAATTTATCATAAAATTTTTATAAATTTACTGAAAGACCCTTTTTTCATTAAAAATTGGTAACTTTTGAAAATTTTGAAAAAAATATTATTTAAATTTTATGATCAAAAGAATTGAGAAGCTTTCAAAATTTTCTAAGTTGCATTTCTAAATTGCTAAACCCCTCTATGGGAGGATCTAAGATTTTCAAATACTAAGAACTTTGTTATAAACCTTTTGATTATTTGTGGGCATTCTGAATATTCATGACTTTATTATTTAATTTGAAATGTTGAAAAATAGATGTCAATTTGATATTGACAAAAGTGGAATTTTGATTAGGTGGAATTACGATTTCAAATTTGAGGTCAAATATATATTTAAAAGTCATTAAAAAAAATCATTCCTTCAAACAGAAATCATCTAAGAACATTGGAGTGCCAATAATTAATATATGTATGCTATAAATATTAGAAAAAATTTAGACTAAATTAAATTAATAATACACTTAATGGTAAGAAAATACCAATAGTTATGAGCATATCAAGCAAATAAATAGAAGTTTTGTTCATAAATCCAGATAACACTAGAATTTACTATTTTATCCTCAATGAATGTAGCTTCAATAAATAGAATATATATGCATGAGCTCCATAAAAATAGGAATGTATTGGATAAAAAACATAACAATTTTTTATGTGAACTCACTTGGCACAAGAAAAAATGTTAACATTCTTCTTTTTTATTGCCAAGCTATAATGGAAAAACATTAATAATAAAAAAAAACATATAAAAGAATAAAAAGTAGTATATATTATCTAAATTTTCCAACCCATAAAAACAATGAAAAGTAGAACATATTAAGAAAATTTTCCTTATCCTTCAATTGAAAAAATATGAAAATAAATTCATTTGAGATTTGACAAGTGAATTTTTATTTTAATTTTCAAAGAGAAAAACACTAATAAAAGAAAAAAACATTTAAAAACAACAATAGTATAAAAATAACACATATTATGGATAACCCATTAAAAAAAATAGAACATATTAAGAAAATTTTCCTTTCCCTTCAATTAAAAAAATATGAAATAATTTTCGGGCGATGATGATTTTTTCAGGGGACATTTGTCCGAAATGGTGAGAAATTGTTAGATTCTTAGATTTTAGTGATTATTTCTGTATAATCCTAGTGTCCCAAGGGTTTTTCATCATGTTGAATCCATTTCTTCATTTATATAAAAATCCATTTCATAGAATAGCTAGACAAAGTTAACTAATATCAGTTCAAGTCTAACCAAATCACCAATCCCACAAACATGGGAGTCTCACACTATATTGAGTTCTATCATGAAGTTACAATATTTTTGAAACATGCATTTGCATGTGAGCCTTACCAATCACACATATTACCAGAGATCAAATTTGAAGAGAAGGGTTATATTTCAAAGTGAAGAGCTAACTTTATTGTAACCCTTCTAAATTGACATGTTAAAATAAATTATTCTTTTTGTATGAAAAAAATAAAAAAGTTCCACCCATAAAATGATTATTTTATAACCCATTTTATTTTGTGTAATTATATTACAATGCATTTATATTGTATTTGTATTAATACAAATTTATTTTTAGTTAGGATCTATTAAATATTTAAAAAAAAAAATAGATGTAAATTTCTATATACTTAAAATATTTTGAGTTAAAATGAATCTATATTAATATGCTTTGTATATATAGATTTTATTTTTTATTTTTATTATTTTTAATTAGACAAACTTTTTTTCATGAAATTTATATAAATTAAACTTAGTTTCATATTTATTAAATATAGAGATTAAAAAAATATTTAGATTTTTAAAATATTTCAAATAAGAATGGATTTACATTATTAATATATATATATATATATATATATATATATATATATATATTTATATTTACTACTTTTACATAAAATTTAAAATTAAGTAGATAATCTATAAAAGAAATATGGATATTAATAAATAAAATGAACAATATTTACTTGTGAAATTCATCACATTTCTCTAAAATACTAACATTGTAAAAATCAAATCATAAATTTATGGTATCATTTTTTTTATCAATTTATTAAAATATCTTTTTTTCATTAAAATTTGGCAACTTTTGGAGTTAAAAATCTTGAAGAAAATATTGAAGGCTTCAAAATTTTCTAAGTTGCACTTTCAAATTGATAAACCCTCATTTCCTTGGAATCTAAGGATTCAATATTTTCAAATATTGAGAACTTTATTATAAACCTCTTTATCATTTGCTGGCAAATAGTAGATTCCAAATATTTATTTAATTTGAAATGTTGAAATATCTATGTGACAAAAGTGGAATTTTGATTAGGAAGAATTGCTATTTCAAATTTGAGATCAAATATATATACTTAAAAGTCATGAAAAAAATAATTTCTTCAAACAAAAAATTATCTAAGAGCATTGGGGTACCAATAATTAGTATATACATGCTACAAATATTAGAAATAAATTAGACTAAATTAAATTAATAATATATTTAATGGCAAGAAAATACGGATAGTTATGAGTAAGTCTAGCAAATAGCTAGAAGTTTTGTTTATAAATCCTGATAAGAAGAGAATTTATTATTTGATTCTAAATCAATATACCTTCAATAAATAGAATATACATGCATGAGCTCCATAAAAATAGGAATGCATTGTATAAAAAACATAAGAATTCCTTATGTAAACTCATTTGGCACAAGAAAAAATGTTAACATTCTTCTTTTCTATTACCAAGATATAAGGGAAAAACACTAATAAAAGAAAAAAACATATAAAACAATAAAAGAATAAAAGTAGCCCATATTATGGAAATTTTCCAACCCATAAAAAAAAAAAGTAGAGCATAATAATAAAATTTTCCTTACCCTTCAATTAAAAAATATGAAATAATTTTGATTTGAGATTTTACACTTGATTTTTTATTTTAATTTTTAAAGGAAAAAAGAATAAAGTATAAAAATTAACATATATTATGGAAAATTTCGAACTTATATAAAAAAATAGAACATATTAAGAATTTTTTCCTTTTCCTTCAATTAAAAAAATATGAAATAATTTTCATTTTAAATTTCACAAGTAATTTTTTATTTTAATTTTTATTTGCATGGGAAATAATTTTAAATACTTCTATGAAATACTAAAGATCTCTTTAAAGAAATTAAAACCTCAATTTGACTCGTTAAAGAAATTAAAACATCGAAGGAAATTAAAACCTCAATTTGTATCATGCATATTACCTTTTCCATGGGTATCCGGGATCTCCAAATGAGCTCCTTGGAACCAACACAATAATGGAGATGATTAAACAGTACATGTTCGTTAAGTTTCTAATCACTACATCGGGTAGAAATAAATATAGAATGCAAGATATCACCTTTTGCATTAAATCAAAGATGTTTTTCTTTTTCCATGCATTTTATACAAACTTCCAAAGAAAAAGAAAGTTTCAATGACCAAGTTTAACCTTATGAGAAATC
>ML795254.1:254905-279594 GCA_009831015.1 Picea engelmannii
TGGCTGGAATATTCTTAGTAGTCACACAAAATAAATGGCTGTGATTTCAATCATTAACTTCCTAGCTATTATAAAGACATCAGTTTATGTGTTTACTTTTTTACATTTACCTAATCATATTTAAAAATTATTTTGATAGCTAAATGATTGCCACGTAAGTGATTAACAGAAATTAAAATATTAACACCAGATAAATGAAGTTCAACAGTTTATTTGTTAATAGATAATAAAATTTAATATATTCTTTTAAAGATTCATTTCATCTTCTCAGCCTTTCGGTGTTCACCAGCAGCTATTTTGCTGCTGTGCTAGTCTACTAGCTCAGCGAATAAAGACCACCTACACGGATCAGTGAAGCACGCGATGACGAAACACTCTGACCGGTGTTGGGTTTTCATTGTGGATTCCAGCGCGATTGGGTATAGTGTGTTGTGACCTCATGCGCCTGGTGTTTTAACCGCCAAGGGAGGAGTAACGTAGACACAAAATAAGTGAAACCCTCTATCCATGCATGGCGGCAGTTTGCATATCCATTATTGAGGTTGAATTACTTTGGTTTGTATTACTCTTGTGAAGAAGTCGCCGTTCGATGGGTAAGAGGAATTAAGTGCCATGTAACATCCCCAATTTCAAACCACAGACTAGTGATTAGTGATTTATATTGTAGATGTATTACATGGCCGCAAGGCAAGCAATGTATAATGTACATATAGTATATGATTGAGAGCCAAGGCTATGTACTAAACTGAATATAATAAATAAAATGTATTGTGAGTTGTCGATAAAGATTTGGGTGCTAAGTATTCATAATAGAGGGAAGGGGTCAAAGGGGGAGAGTTTACGTATGTTTATTAAAGTCAAATATTTTTTTTCTAAATTATCCAAATACTATGAACCTTTCATTTGTTGTTGAGTGTTCTAGAGCCCAATCATTGAATTCACGTAAAAGAGTGAGTGTGAGAGTCACATCCCATAGTTATTGAGAGCATGGGGGCTCAGTACAATCAACTTGGGGAAGAGTACAAGTCAAGCAAGCAAGAGAAAGAGAGGAATTTTGTATGGATACGGGGGAGCAAAATTGCACATTCATGATTTTTCATGGAGAGCCATTTTAACATGGAGATTTCTCGCTAGCAATGGAGTTCTGCGTGTTGAATCTTGAGTGTAGCTATTGTGGAAAAGTTTGGCAGTTGTTTGGACTTGAAATTTCATGGGGAAGGCGAATGTGCGCCTGGGAATAATGTGTTGTTCGAAATTCATCTAAAGAAGTATGTGTTTTGTTGTTGGGGAATTTGTAATTGTAGCTGTAGAATTCTTGAGGTCCCAACAAGTAGATTTCCTGTCCAACCTGTGTTGGAAGCCTTGGAGGGGAATGGATAGTACTGAGGCACTGTGAGCAGTGTAGTGGGATTCCATTCATTGGGTTGTGGAGGTTGAAGGGAAGATAGTTGGTGGACTGGAATTAGTTGTGAGTTAATTTTTGAGAGGGGGACATTATCCATCCATAGGGATCACCATCACTTGTGTATTCATAGCCCCAACTTGGCGTGGCTTATTGTTGAGAAATGAAAAAACAAGTTTATGGTTGGGAGGAATGATCGTCCTATGAAGTCGGTTGTATCTTTCATAAGTGTTCTTATTTGTTGTGTTTATCCATGATAAATGATAATATAGTTGTTGTGTAATTTACTCTGAGTTATTTGGTTAATTCTACTTGATGTGAGCATAATGATGCATTCAAATATTTATTTATGTGGTTGAATGTTGCTATATGTTATTTAGTTTTTGTTGTGCAAACTTAAAGTAGTTGTATTTATGTTTCATTTAGAATGGATAGGTGAATGAGTTAGAATGTCAAGCTATGTGTTATTTCCGCATTTAGATTTAATATCAAAAATTTTAATTGGGACAATTTAGCAGTGACGTGACACAATTTGGGGCTGGGTACGTTACAGAGTGGTATAAGAGCTTCTAATTCAACATTGGACCCGTATGAGGCAAGAACCAATGCAAATTTGAGAAAATTTGCTATCATAGATTTTGATCTATGATGAATTTGGGGGAAAATGGTGAAAAGTCTGAGTGAAACCCCCAAGTTCATGAGAAAAATTCAAGTTTGAAGGACTCATAACTATTTGAGAGGTTTAATGGAGCCAACCTATAAAGTTTCATAGCCAAATTTGACCTGGAAGGTTGAAATCCAAATTTTAATGGCCATTGTAGAAGTTGGACAGAGTTAATGAATCGATGATCGAGATCGCATTCAATCGCGACATGAACGAACCAGGTTCACTTTAATAAATTTAAAAATTCATAAGGTTTTAGTTGTTTGAAAGTTTTAGTAGATCAATGCTAGAGATTCATTTATAATGGTTCAGAAGTTTAAGAATATCAATAGTCTATATTTGTTTCGGTCGTTTAGGAATTGGAGCCAATCAACAATCAAGATATTATTAACTTGAGTTTCGATGAACTAGATTAATTGAAGATTTTGGTCAAAAAATTCTAAGTGTTGGAAATTCACCAAGAGAAATCGTTGATGGTCGATGGTTGGGTCAGTTGAATTGACAAAGAGTTCATTCAACCAAAATAAATCTTTGATGCTTGATTGCTGACGATCATGAATTGCAAAGTTGAGTGAAGTTTGATAACATCAACGTCCAATATAATTTTTGAATAGGAGATCAATGATCTAGATTCATCGGGGAATTTGGCCAAAATTTGTAAGTGTCGAAGTTCACCAACAAAATCCGTTGATGGATGACGGCCGGAGATCTACATAATTTGGTGAATGTTTCATGCATCCAAAGGAGATCGTCGTTCATCAATGGTCTATGATCAAGGATCAACAGAATTTGACGAGAGTTTTCATTTGACCAAGAGAATTCTCTAATTGTTGATGGTCGATGATCGGGTGTCAACAGATTTAGCAAGGTGTTTTAAATTCATTCAAGAGAAATGGTAAATCATCGATGAAGTAAAAGAGGATCATGATGTGTCATGCCACCTCAACTAAGCTTATGCCTCAGGATGATGTGATGTGTCATATTTGTATTTACATGTCATGCCATGTCAACATAGTTGCCATGTCATATAAGAGATGGTCAATGCTCGATGGTCAAGTTTTGGTGAAATTGTAACTAAGTTGGTCATCAAAGGAATTCGTCGATAGTGAGGATCAGTGAGGTTTGTAGGAAAAAGATGGTTTGCAAGGAGAAATGGTTGATAGTCGATGATCGAGGATCAATGAGATTCATGGGTAGTTTTTAGTTTGTGAATAAAAACAGTCGATGGTCGATGGTCGATGATCAAGAGTTGGGGAGATCAATGGGTAAGTTTGGTTTACAATAAGAAATATTTGATCCTCGATGTATAAAGGATGAATGACCCAAATATTTTTTTTTATTTGATATCGATGACTCGGATTAAAGGATTGTTAAAACACTAAAAATAATCAAATTTCTATGAACTTTTCGGGTTTTTGAAGGTCATTAACTTACAGAGTGATTTTGAGGCCTTAAACAACATTTTGATGTAATCAAAACCCATGAGAATAGAGCGTACCTTGTTACACTTTGTCTCTATAGATTAAATACAATAACTATGAGAGATCTTTTCAATGAGTTATTTCGAGCACAAAACAGAGCTCGTATGAGAAAGTTACGACTAAAACAATTGAGGTAAAATTTTGAGACCTATTTACTTCTAAAGGGCATAACTCCCTCCTCATAAGTCCTTTTGAGGCACAGGAGTAGTATATGGAAATATTATGAACCATATAAGACACACATGGAGCCATATATGGGATCTGGGTATGTAAAAATGTGCAGGAAGATAAAGAAGAGACATGTAGCATACAAGGATAAATTGGGAAAAACAATAAAAAATTCTCTGGATAATAACTTTTACCTCAGAGATCATATTTGAACAAACGAATAGTCATTGTAAAGGTATTGAGAAGGAGAAGAAATATATCCACCCATAATTTTTAATTGGGTGCTAAAAAAAAATCAGAAATCAATAAAGTAACTATGTAGCAGTAAGAAAGTGGAAATTTCAACATCTGAATATTGTAACTTTCCGCTCATAACTCAAAATGAGGCACAAGTAAAACCATTGGAGAGATGTTTTGGAGAAGAATGTATTGAATGAATAATATTTTGGAATATTTCATTTGCGTTCTTCATAATTTAAAATGAAGAATTACCTCTATTCTAATTAATAAGTATTTTGCAATATGCTTAATTCTAACAACAATTGTTGCATGCACATTCTTACAGAATTAGAGATACATGAAAAAAGGATTTAGTTCATGTCTGATAACTAGAAATATGGAGGATTATCAAGGGTCTTATAGTCATGAAGAAGAGATCATAGGTCTGCATGCCAACATGGGTAATGCTAAGATAGAGTCTAATGGAAGAAGAGATGTGAAAGAGCATATAACTATGTGAATCCTACAAAGAGAAGTATGAATCTATAGATCCAATAATGAAAGGATCATGAAATATTGGGAGGAGATAATTCAAAGCATGAACACGTTGAATAAGCAAGTCAAAAAATATTCAAGGACAAAGAATGAATCTAGTGGAAGGCAAGTGGAATTATCCAGAGCAAAGTGGGAGGTCGGGAGGTGGCAACAACAATTCCCTCAAGAGCATCGTTGTGGCTTTATTCACCCCCATCTGTCCCTTAGTGGTTATTCTGAAACCACCAGCGTGGAGTATTCTTCTATTAAATCACGTGTAACTTGAGTTGGAACTTTTAATCTGAACCATCGATCCTTACATATGATCCATGGCTATGTTTCTACAATATATAACGATGAGGATTGTTGATATGAATGTGATCAAGGATCATGATTATAAATTAACCACTAAGGATTTGACCACAAAGACCACAATCCAACAATGCATCTTGATCGACCTTTTCATCTGACAGTTCCTGAGTCATGATTTTACCTAGTTTGTGGAATTCAACGAATTCTGCACTATGTAAATAAATAATATATGAAATATGAAGATGGATGATGTCCCTGCATCGCTATCGAAAAGAGTTATTTAAACCTTTTGGTTAAAATATGGATGAGACCATGTGCTATTATTTCATGATTAAATATGGATTGTATGTTTTTGTTACTTACTAAATTGGTGGAGTTAAATTTTATTTTACAAACTTACCTATAATTTTCATAAAATTGTAGAAAATCAACAAACATAATTTTTTTATTATCAACACTTAACCAATTAGTGGTTTCCCAGACAAAGATACAAGCAGAAGGATGGTGACACACCATGAGTGGGGAGAGATTTCACATTTAACAAAGAAGAAGAATCTGATGAAAGGAGAGTGGTATAGACCCCTCCAAATATAGATGATATTATGAGGAGTTGTGTTGGTCCATTTAATTGTTGTAATAAAGTCCCACATAAATGTCAACCAGGTTCGTAAACTGATGAACTACAGGCATAGTATGTGCAAGAAAATGACAAAAGTGTATCCTAATTTGTCTTTCAAGGAGCAAGAGAACTAGGTAACCTACCAATCATGCATGAACATAAACAAAGCAACCAATACTCCATACAGATAATCAATAACCAAGCTAAGGAATCAACTATTTAAACTCTATTCTATGTATGAAAAAAAATCAACTATTTATCAGTGCAGTAAAGAAACAAGAAACTAATAGAGACATAGTAGCAATTACCTAGGAATATGTATATATCAGTCAACAATATGAAGCCACTCAAGTATTCATATAATTATGTTACTGACCTAGAATAAGACTAACCATCTTGAGAGTAATTTCTAGTAACTAACCTATCGTTAACCTAAATTTTTTACTTCACAACAAGAAGGACACACTCCATGGTGCCACTGCATTCTTACCCATAGACAATAAATCAACATGCAGGGGAATGAATCTGAACGAGCCTTGCCACTAGGTTTGACACTTCAATTGGTGGGTGAAGTAATGAGATAGCAATACTTTATAAAGAAAACTTACAGCTACCAGTAAGGAATGTAAACAAAAAATTTGCATTCGATTGAAACTAAACTCTTTTCCCCTAAAATATCATCTCTCTTTTTCTAAAACACATCTAGAGGTCATACCACACTCAGCAAGAAAACAACTCAAATCTCAGAGACAGACTCCTATTAATAACTTGAATACCTATTCCATTAATACCACAAAGTCAGATTATGAAGGTAGCAACTAAATGCTTTGTAAATACAATCCATTCTCCCAACAATCAAAGAGTATTTAAAGTTTCCTGATATGTGACTAGGTCATCACAAAACTTCTATCAATGCTTGATATTAATTATTCTTATATAGGATAAGAAAACGAGATAGCTTCTTAAGCATATGGAAGTTACAGTATGATCATACCTTACATTACAGATCTTATAATTTTCTCATAAACCAATCTTCATTAACGAGAGTCAACACTTTACTTATTTTATTACAACTCCAAGTTGTCACACACATAGTGGGTAATTTTGGTATCTTTGTTCAGTTTAATCATTGGAACATATGAGATCTTATATTTATTAACAAGTGTGTGAAGTATTTATATTAGACATTCGTGGTTATATAAGCTGCCAATAAATCTTGGAACATGTTTAAATTTGAAGCTTATACAAGAACAAGATATTGTAGTAAGATGTAAATATTAATCATTCATTCACAAATTTATCTGTCTATATGAAAACCTTCCATTGTACTAAGGGTAGTTTGGTTTACAACACATGAAAATCCCCAATGGGTAAAGAACACACATAACTCAAATAAAACCTACAG
The DNA here is from genome assembly GCA_009831015.1 of Picea engelmannii. NCBI lineage: Eukaryota > Viridiplantae > Streptophyta > Pinopsida > Pinales > Pinaceae > Picea > Picea engelmannii. The sequence continues at coordinate 261,710 of ML795254.1, forward strand.
TTTAGAGATCACTCCACACAAATCCATCCATGAACATAGCTACAACAAATACAAAACACATAATATACAAATAACTCAACTTACCAGGGGAGGTGGGCCCATGCCTTCCCAAGTAGTGAGTGGAAATGATTCAATAACTCACAAATTTATAAACAAAAGTAGAGAAAAACCTGGTTAATATCAAATGTAAATCTTTAACCGGATCACAACATATCCATCACAGTATGAAGAACAAGAAATGAGTAACGTAATCTTTTTTATTATATTCAGAAAAGAGTATATACATATCAGTCTGTACACAGAGCGAATCCCTTTGTAAATCAAGTTCTGAGCATATATCAAATTAAATCATCTCCCCCCGTTCTCATGAATTAAGGGGTAAAAATGGCTTATGAAAAATGAAATATCTTACTGACCACAATTTCCTTTATCACAGGTTACAATCTTAGGTAATCGTTCTAACTAACTTAGATATCATTTCTGTGCTAAGTTCTTACCCCAATATGTTGTTACGCTGGAGGACATGATTATGGGTTTTCTTGAGGTTTCGTGTAATATATAAGAATGTTGGGCACAAGTGAAATGGTCAACACCCATATTGTTGGTCACACGAACATTACCCATATCACCAAATCCATTCTGGGCGTGCACAAATAAGAGAAGCCACAACCTCGGGTACCAGAATGCCCGCATTGGTACTGAAAGGCCAGGAATAGTGTGGGAACAACTGTTACAGTGAAAAGGTAAGTGTACTTTTATCATTGGTAAAATATAGCCAAAAAATCCTAATTAATTTATTATGAACTCATAAAATATCAAAATAAACAACTTTTACCTCATGCTAAAATTAAGATCTTAGGTAGGCAAGAAGGGTAAAAGTAGGATACAATGAGTTGGATTTCAATGTGTAAGTGGGGAATAAATGGCCAAAAAGGTGTATGGTGAGTGAAAAAATGGGAGATCAACCTTACCCCCACACATGATCATTTGCATATCCTCATGCAAAGATATTCCAAAACTGCTCAAAATTTAAATATGTACTGTCTTCAACCACTAAGAGAGTCCTCTTGCACTTATCAGTATGTTGAGGCCTGATTTCTTCTTATCCAACCTGTCTCTCCTCCTTGGTTTCTCTGGCTAAAGTATTTTATGCATCTTCTTATTCATTTTCTTAGTTTCAGATTGAAGTTTCTCAATCTCTTCCTGAAACTTCTTTCTCTTCCCTTTTAACTGTTGATTTTCCCTTTCGATACACTTGTTTAGGACAGACAAATCCATGACTTCCTGTTCCATATTTTTAACTCTTCTTCTCTTCCTAAGTTTCTTGTCTAGAGGAATTTCAATAACAGACTCATCCATCAAGAAGTTTGAACCCTCACAATCTTCAAGTCCTTTCTTAGAAGGTCCAGGAACAACTCTGCTGGGAGTTTTTGGAGTCCCATGATTTTGTTTCTTCTCTGCAGTCTGATATATATCTTTTAATACTTCATCATTACACCCCCCTTCTCATGCGGGAGTGAACAACTGTGCATGTGGCTCTGCTAGTGTGTCTCGCTCAACAGGATCATTTATTTGTTGATAATTGGGATCTGTGAATTCTGTATGTGGTTGAGATTTGTCCACGGGTTTGGGGCGTTTAGAAACTTTGAAGAGTTGTACAATGGGAAAGGTGTCCTCATCATCAACATAAAAAAGGATCGGATCCTCATGTGTTGCAACCCATGGGTACTTGGGGGATAGTCTAACAACCTTCAGGGTTTCTTTCTTTTCCATATGATGAGTGACCCTATGAACTGGAGGGATCTCAAATAGTGGCTTGACCATCATAGCCTCCTTTTTTGACTTACCATTCTTGGCTCTTTCCTTTTTCTATTGTTTATCCAATTTTTTCGGTTCCTCTTCCACCGCCATAGGTATTGTTTTCTTTTACTATTGTTTACCCAGATTGCTTGGTTCCTTTTCCACTACCACATCTATTCATTCCTTCTTCTATCGTCTACCCAAATTGCTCAATTCCTTTTCCACTACCACATGTATCCTTTCCTTTTTTTGTCGTTTTCACAAATTTCTTAGCCCCTCTTCCATTACCATAGGAATCCTTTCCTTTTTCTGTCATTTTCCAAAATTGCTCATCCCCTCTTCCATTTCGACAAGGATCCTTTCCTGTTTATGTTATTTTCCCAAATTGCTTGGCCCCTCTTCCATTGCCACAAGGACATGGTCTATAAATGCATTCTCACCCAAGAACTGATCCCATGTTTTATTTATTTTACAAAGCTCGGCTTCGACCAACAGGTTAACTAATCCATGATGGTAGAGGCTACTTTGAGGGTTTCAACTATTCCTCTTTACCATCTTACACATTTTTTCTAGACTTTTGTATAGATACTAAGGGAAATTTATCAGTTTTTTGGATTCAAAATGAAGTAGAATTAGAACATGATATTGGTACGTGAGGGCATACCTTCCCTCACAGTTTATGTACCTCTAAAAAATTGCTAATGGTGTTTTCCATTCATCCATGATGTATTCCCTTGGAACCCCCTTTGCCCATCTCATGTTTTGGTATTCCGCCTTGAGAAACTGGTTGCAAATTTTCGTGCCAAGCGTCAATTTATTGAACCAATATTCTTCAGTCCTGGGGAGGCCTGTGACATTGGCTAGGGTTTCCTCAACAACTACTATCTCCAAATCCACGACCCTAGCCAATCGCCCATCAAACCTATGCGTGAACTGAAGGGAAACTCGGTCATTAAACCCTCAAAACTTGGTGAATAAGAGATGCCAACCTCCTTAAACATTTTCTTGCACTTATGATACTCAGGTATAGCTTCAAGCGCTCGCCGAGAAATGGGTTCGTGGCAGTCTACCACCATGTTAGAATATGGGTTTGGATGAGGGTTTCACCGAAGCTGGATTAAGGAACACTCAACGGGTCGAGGTGGGTGAAGAACACTCAGAGAAACGATGAGGGTGTCATCTGTGAATGTGGATAATTTATCAGAAAGGTGGAAATTTTAGCATAAGTTGGCTACATAACAAACGAAGATCGAGAAAATGACTGTAGCCATGTATGGAATCATTGTGGTGCACCATTTATCTTTACGATGGGGTGATATGAATTCCATTCATTGCAATGATGGAAAAGTGACTCGGTATGGGAATAATAATTCAAAATTATGCAAATGTAACGATAAACATTCAAATGTTCTTGGTTTCCCTTATGAGAAAATCAATCACTAAATTTCATGGAGAAAGTGGGGTTTTACATATATTTGATCTTTTTGCACGAATCAATCACCTATGGAATAGAGATAATACTTATTAGTTGGTAAAATATCGGATGATGTGGCCGAGTAGAGATACATTTCATACGACAGAAACATAGGGATGGCCAATCGTTATGATACACATATGACTTATGGATTTGATGACCGCACAATACATGAATGACCAAAATTTGAAGGCTAAGTAATGAGGATGAGTTGGATTGGCACGAGAAGTTGTTAAAATGATATCCTTTGTTGCTAATAAATTAAAAATAATCTCAAAGCAATCTTACCTTAAAAATTCATGACCCATTTTAACTGTAGATGTGGAATTCATGTGGATATCAGAAGCGATGATGATGATATTGATGTTGTTTTCATGAACATGATGTATATGCCCAAGAATGAAGGAGGAGATGATACTCTGTCTCAGGCAAAAATTTCTTTAAAATGTGGTCACAATATTCCAGTACATGTAGTATCATTCCTGTGTGGGTGCGAGAATACTGTCGAGAACTTATTTTTCACTGATGCTCTTAATCATGCTACTACTTCACTCTATGATTTACGACGTAATGATGAAATATATTTTTTACAAATTTAAGTCAAAACTGGTTTAGAGAATATTTGAAAGCTTAGGGAATTCTGAACTTATTGGAAATAATGGAATTTGAAATAAAAAACCAAGAGGAGAATAGAACTGTTGATGTCAAACTGTCATTCTGGTGATTATGGAATTAACTACAATGGAAGCAAAGAAACAGGGGATGGATAGTCGGATTCAGACCATGTCCCAAGCTCTGTATCAAAGAACAAGTCTCACCTTTTAGCGGGAAACCTACTAAGAAGGAAGACAACCACCTCTTTTTGAGACAATATGAATCATTGGATATGCCTTGTAACCAACTTCCTTTTAATCACACTGACTTTTGCAAACTATCATCCAGATCATAACTAAGATGTCTTCACCACGACCCAAACTTCTGGAACAAATCCACCCATGTGAAATATGTATTGTTGTCGAACATGGATGGAACTCATTGGATTACCAACCGTTGATGAAAGTTGTTAACCAATGTGAGAATGTTCACCTTTGATGATGATGGGAGTCAAGGTTCCACTGGTACAAATTTTTGGGCATGAATTAATGTGTTGATGTCAAATGTCCTCCAAGATTTGACAAACATGAGGCATTAATGAATCCCCACTGTTGTCAGTGAGGGAACCTTCCATTAATGTATTCAAGCCCCTATGTACCATCCAAATCTTTGACTTTAACCCCCCAGATGATGTCTTGATGTCAATGGAGGTGAAGCTATCAGAGGGAGAGCCTTAATGCATCCTTCATCATCTGATGTGAGAACAAACAAAATGATTTGAAGAACATGTAGTAAGGTCTGACAATTGTGGAGAAGAAATTTTTATTCTGGGCTAATCCGCTAGCAAGCTTGTTTTCAGATAGACCCTTGTCTAACCATGTCAGTAAATTGATTTTCATGGCTAGACTATTTTTTTTTTATTTGTTAATTGTTTTAATATTTGTTTTTTTTTGTTATATTTATATTTTTTTAATTTTTTTTCAATTTTCTTATGTACATACATTTATAAAGATGAAAGAAAAGATTCATTCAGAGGTGGGAGAGGGGGAAGGAAACCCTCTTCCTACTACATCCATTTCAGACTATTACAAAAGATCTCTTACAAAGTTATCCTTGGACATTGGCCTCTGATACAACCGTAGTCGATGGCCATGGACCACAAAAGAATGTTGTTGGTCATCAATTGTTGTTATCATGACTGATCCATTGTTGAATACAATCTCGATTTCTTAAGGCCCCAACCATCTTTTAGTAATTGTTCCTCTAAAGTTCTGAAACCAAGAATTAAAAAGGAGGGCCCAATCACCAGGCTTGAAAACTTTCTTCTTGATGAATTTATCATGCCATCTAGCTCTTTGTTCATTTACCAGAATAATGTGATGAATTGCATCTTGCCTAATTTCATCCAGCTCGTTGAGCTGGGATATTCTCTATTTTTTTGCCTCTGATAAATCTATGCCCAGTTGTGCAGTTGTCCTAAATGTTTTCATTTGAATCTCAATGGGAATAACAACATGTTTTCCATACACTAACTCATATGGAGTAAATCTTGTGGTATTTCTCCACGTGGTTCTATAGGCCCATAGTGCTTCTAAAAGCCTGTGTACCCAGTCTTTGTGATGCAACTAGATTGTCTTAGTTAGGATCGCTTCCAATACCTTGTTTGTAGACTCAACTTGCCCATTTTCTTGCGGGTGATATGGAGAAAATTTATAGTGCTTTACTTGGCACTATTGAGTAAGCACTTGCATTGATTTAGATGTAAACTGTGTCACATTATATTTCACAATTTCTATTGGAATGCCAAAGCGAGTAAAACTATATTCGTAAAGAAAATATATAACTGACTCTTCACGAGAAGAGCGAAGGGATTTTGCTTCTACCCACTTAGTTACATAATCAGTGCAAACTAAAATGTACCTTATTTTCCGTGATGAAGGAGAGATTGGCCCCACAAAATCCAAGGCCCATCTTTTGAAAGTTTCAAACAAAACTTTGGTTTGTAAGGGCATCTCATCTGCTTTCACTGTCTTACCCATTCTTTGACATCTATCACAACTTCTCACATACTTTATGGCATCTTTGAATAATGTTGGCCAATAATATCCTTGATGAAGCACATTGTAAGCAGTCATTTTATCTGCGAAATGGCCTCTATAGGGGCGATCATGGCAAGCTCTCAGGAAATAATATGTTTCATCATCTCATACACATCTTATAATAATCATGTCAGGTCCAGTACGTAATATATATCCCCCGATCCATGAATAAGTTGCATTGTTTTTGACAATTTGTTGCTTTTCTCTTGGGGAGAGTTGTTGAGGCAACTTCCCTATGGCCAGATAATTAGCTATGTATGAAAACCATGGAATGTTAGTGGAAACAACAAACAAATTTTTATCCGGAAAAATATCATCAACATAGGTGTTTTCTTCATTATTATGGATCCGAGAGAGAAAATATGCAACCAAGTTTTCTCTACCAGGTCTATCCACAATGGTAATGTTAAATTCCTACAGAAATAGTAGCCACCTAGTGATCCTACCATTCGTGATGGTTTTATTCATTAAAAACTTGATGGAAGAATGGTCGGTGTGAATACAAGTTTCATATCACGTGATATAATGTCTAAATTTATTAATATCATGTACAACAACTAAGAATTATTTTCCTTTGACAGTGTAGTTGAGCTCAGCTAGTGATATGTTTTTACTACTGTAGTAGATAACATATGATAATTGATCCTCTTTCTGTCCTAGGAAAACCCCAAGAACAGTGTTTGAAGCATCACTACAAATATGAAAGGGAAGGGACCAATCTGGTCCCTACAGAACTGGTGTTGTGAACAACTTTTCCTTCAAGATTTTGAAAGAAATTTGACACTGAGAATCACACAAAAAGTTAGTATCTTTAGCTAACAATTTGTATATAGGTGCAAATTTATTTGTAAAGTTTTCAATAAACTTTCTATGGTAGCCAACATGGCCCAGAAAATGCCTTACCTCCTTTGGTGAATGGGGTGCAGGAAAGTCCATGATGAGCTTAATATTAGTCGGGTCCACTTTAATACCTGAAGAAGAAACATGATGCCCAAGAACAATTCCCTATTGTGACAACATCTTACATTTTTTATGACTCAAGAAAACATTAGATTCCTTACATCTAATCAACACTTTTTCCAGGTTATGAAGTTCTTTGTCAAAAAAGTCACCATAGACAAAAAAATCATCCATATAGATCTCAACACACTCGTGAATCAAGTCAGCAAAGATCCCCAATACAGCTCTTTGAAAAGTGGTAGGGGCATTGCAAAACACAAACAATAAAACTATTTAGGAAAATTTTCCCCATGGGCATGTAAAAGTGGTTTTCTCCTGATCCTCTAGTGCAATCTGAATTTGATTGTATCCACTAAAACTGTCCAAAAAGGAAAAGTAATTTTTCCCTGCTAAGGTATCCAATACCTGATCAATCAAGGGAAGCGGAAAATAATCTTTTAGTGTTTCTTTATTAATCTCACGATAGTCAACACATATTCTCCACTTGCTTTCCTTTTTAGGCAGAACTACAAGTGGAGAAGCCCACTTGCTAGCAGATATAGGATATATAAAGTTAACATCTAGCAAATTTTGCAATTCTTCTTTTACTATGTCCTTTAAAACATGATTCATACAACGTTGTGGATGCCTAATGGGTATAGCATTTTCTTGCAGGTAAATATGACGTATACATGTGTCTGGTAGAATGCCAAACATGTCTTTATAGTCCCATGAAAATGCATCAGAGTGCTTTTGTAATATGCTGATTAATTGTTCCTGTTGATTAGAATCAAGGTCAACACTGATATTCAAAGTTTTTCCTGGGCTAATTTCAATAGTTATGCTATAGGGATTTGTGGTCTCTTTGATGTATGACACAAGGAAAGATGTAGTTCCTATTGGATCAAAATTTTCCTGAAAATCTTTGTGAAAAATATGATTATAGGTTTGAGGTACTTCCATAAACTAAGTACAATCCATAGTAGAAATAAATAAATTCAGAAAATCATCTTCTAACTGAATTTTCAATCCCCCTGCTTGTTCGATGGTTATAAGGGGATGTAAAATTTCTGATTTTCTATGATTTTTAATTTCCACAATTTTAAGAGATTCAATTTCTGCATCTTCAAAAGATTCAATTTCCTTGTTTTCAGAAGGTTCAATTTCTGTATTTTCACAAGATTCGAACACCTGCTAAGAATATTGTAGTGTTGGTTTGGCAAGTGGGTATAAAGTGAGTTTTTTCATAGCTATACCATTTGATATGGTCATCTCTCCCGACCTACATCTGATGAAAGCATCGGCTGTGGCCAACCATGGTCTCCCAAGAATGACAGGGTGGCCTGCCATGTTGGTTTTAGGTTGGATAACTAGAAAATCTACAGGATATTTCCAAGAATTTAAAGTTCCCAATATATCATTGAGAACTCTAGAAGGCTTGATCCTAGATGTATTATAAAGTTTGAGCACCTTGGGTGTGGGACGAAGAGTATCCAACTATAATTTTTCCATGGTTATAACATCATGATATTTATTGCAACTCCCAAATTGATCAAAGTATTTCCTATGGGAATGTCATTGATGGAAATGGTGACTATGGGGTTCTCGGGGTCTCCATACTTTTTCACCAATGGTTTCCCAGACATTATCTTGGCTAGTTGACCTACTACATGGATAATGGGGGGCTCTTTTCATTTCCTTCTAGGTTTCTTAATGCATAAATCCCTGACAATTTTTGCGTAGATGGGAATATATTTTATAGCTTGCAGTAGGGGTATTTTGACACAAACATTCTGTATCTCATCTTCCAAGTTAAATTCATGGAGGACAATCGAATTTTTTATGGCCATCTTTTCTAGATAAGGTGGAAGTTTAGGTGCTTGTGACTTCTCTGTAGGAGTAGTAGATGTTTGTGTCATAATGGAGGAGTAACTATGTTTCTGGGTTGGTCATCATTTATTAGTTGTTAAAGAGTTTCCTCTTCTTCCTCAATGACAACTGTGGAATCCCTTGGTTTCATGACTTTTCCTGATCTCAGATGTATATTTTTGAGGGGCATAGGAGTAATTAGGTAAGATGAAAAAGGTTGCATCTCAGCATTAAAGACAGGCTGTGCAACTCTATTATTTTGATTTGATAACGACTGTGCAGGCATTTGTGTTGGTCTGGGAGGGTTGTGGTTTGCAACAATCTATGGTAATTGTGGGACTGATGCTTGGGTAGTAGGATAAAATTATGGCATGGATGGGGGGTATTGTGAGTAGTTAGGATAAGGCATTGGTAATTTATGTTGAGGCATAATCCCATGAGGGTTACCTCTCCAATTCTGTTGCCAAGGATGAGTTTGATTTTGCTGTTGTGGCCAAGTGTTTTACCATGGCATTTGAGTGTTCCACTGTTATTGATAAGAATTATAAGGTGAAAAAGATGATGAAAAAGGATCTTGGGACATAAATTGGGTTGTTGGCTTCTATGGTTTCCTTAGTGTAGCTTGAGAAGAAGGTTCTGCAACCTCCCTATTTTCTTTATATATGTCTTTAAGTCTGGGTAGCGAGCGACAATTCTCCATCTCATGATCCTCCACACATATTGCAAAAACCTATACATTAGCCAATGGGAATTCTTTAAATGGATGCTTCTTTTGAAAGAGGGGACAAAAAGCATACACAAAAAAAATCTCTTCTTCTTTCTTTTTCTTAACTTGAAACATATCTAGTTGAGAACTAAGAGTACCAAGAATTTTTATTTTAAAATTTTCCAATAAATTTCCTAATTCTATCCTTGATACTCCACCTCCTACAATAGATTTTGTTACCTTTGGAAAATCATCTCTCATTCTCTTACCAGATTTTCCTCGACTCCTAGAGTATGTCTTGCACAAATCACAAATGTCAGCAAATGGAAATTGAGAGATATCGCTTGCACCCATAAGATTTAACACACTAATGTATTATTCTTGTATTCCTTTTAGAAATATAGTCTCGATGGTATCATTATAAAAATTACTATGCTTGATTTTATGGAGTTTGTAAAGAAACCTTTCCATGTAGTCTTCAAGACTCTCTTCCTCTAATTATTGCATCTTAAATATGTCATTGCGGGAGTCTCTAGTCCTACAATAGTCTTAATATTTTTTTAAGAAAGTACTTTTCATGTCTTCCCAAGATAGGATAGAGTAATATTCAAGTCTCATGAACCATCTTAGAGAAGAGTCTTTTAAGGTTGTTGGAAAAAAAATTATTTTTTGTGCATCATCAACATAATTATAGCTTCTGTTGATTAAGGTTGGTTGTCATTGATGTCAACCCTTGAAGAAATCCCTGTAGCACAAAGGTTTGGGTAATGGACCCAATATTGTTTGATGTAAACATGACTCATTATTGTTTTGTCATGGTTGATAAGAAGTAAATATGGATGAACTCCAAAGTGGTCCCCTTATGGTGAAGGCCCTCATAGAAAGACACTTTGCGGAGTAAGAGAACCCATCCTTAATTGTGGAATAATGAGATGAAGGATAATGAATTTGTCATGGAAACTATCCTAGATGGATATTTCTTGTCATTGCATTTCTGGTGGTATTTAGAACGTCACATAACTCCTCACAGTTAGAGAGTTATGACCATGTGAAGTTGGAGAACCCAGGTTTGGGTAATGAACCCAAGTTTGTTTGATGGATAACAGTATTTTTTTTTCTATATTTGAAGGTAATACTATTGTATATGGATATTACATGTCATTCCATTTCTGGTGGTATCTGGAATGTCAAATAACTCCTCAAGGTTTGAGAGTTATGGCCTTACGAAGTTGGAGGACCCTCATATGTCATCTAGAAGCCCCAAAAGGTCAAGGTAGTCAAAGTGGTTTAAGAGATTTTAAATGGTAAATAATAAAGTGAATTGATGAGTGTATTATAATTCAAATTGAATACAAAATAAATTATTTCAATAATAAATTTAATGGAGAAATTAGAAGTGGGTTAAACCTAAAATAAGGAAAGTGGACCAAGTGACCTAGAAGATGTTTTTAAGGAACCTACTTGGAGAGTATAAATAAGAGGCAAGGCTCTCTCATTTTAATTACACTTGATAATATTGAATATCTATAGGTTTCTGAGGTAACCAAGGATATCTAAGCCGAATTTTTGAGGGAAGGTGAAGAAAAGAAGGCTGAAATTGTAAATGTGTTGAACCTGCACAGAATAGATCTAGCTAGAAAATACTACACACATTTGCAGAGAGAAATTGAGAAAGAAGAAGCAATATAGAAAGAATGAAAGAATTCTCATTAACCATATTCCACACTCAAAGAGTGAATAATTTACAATAGATATAGGATACATGAGTAACTAATGAGACATAGTGGTGTTCTAGAGTGATTTGGACACACACCAATAGTTACAAGAGTAAACTGCCACCTAGTCTAGTCTCTTAGGCAGTTACGGGAGTGAACTGCCACCTAGCTGAGTTAAATAGTCAACTAGTATTCAGTTAACTAACTGAACAAAGAGTAGTGAGTTGGTGATGATCCTAATGTTGCATGGTGACAAAACCAATACAACATCTAAACTCAACTCAACTAGTCAAACTGAAGTGTCAACTAAAAGAGAATATTCTCCAGGTGGAATATTCTCCCTTGAAATATAGGAGACTAGATAATGACTAATTATGACTAACAAACAAGGAATAACCTTAGGAAAAATAAATCCTAGGTGTGTGTGAAGTAACTCCAACACCCCCCCTGAACATCATTATGGTGAAAATAAAGAATGGGTCCCTGCTACAAGGCCATGTTAGGTACCCAAATACAAAAGATACACTGAACTAAATGAGGAAAGAGGGAAAACCTCATGGGAACAAAACCCCCCCTCAAATTACAATGCATAAAATAAAAAATGATAAGGAACAAAAGGCAGTTGCTAAGCAACTATGTCCTTCACTCCAAGAAGACCTCGCAACTGTGCAAGATTGTGCTCTTTGAAGATTTTGTTGAAGATGTAGATGTATGCACGGATCTGATGAAGTATATGCATCATTGATATTTTCACACATATCCACTTTATCTTCTTGTAATGAATAATATCCAAATAAATTTTGGATGAAATTTTGAAAACCGTACGGTCGTTTCCAAAAAAATGTTGAAATTTTGTTGATTTTAAAACGATCATAACTTCACTTTCCAGACTCTGTTTCGGACGATTTTTTTTTTGAAATTGGATATTTTCCCGAGAGTAATTCAAATATCCAATTTTTTTCTGCAAATTGTGATAAAAAAAATATCAGAATGGCGTCTGATGTGCGCGACTCCCTTTTTGTCTCTTGAGATGCATGCATGGTGCATGAAAAAGTGTTTGCATGTGAATCCTGAGATGAATGCCATATATATTCCACATGAATTTCATAAAACAAATCTATAATGGAGTAGACATCATCTTCAATTAATGGAATACAAATTTCTGCAAAAACGCTTGTAGAAAACTCTTCCTAATAAGAGAGTTGATCTTCTGATGGCTTCTCTTCTAGCTCTATCTATTCGATCTCCTGCATGAAATCTTCACAATATTATTTATTCACAAATAGAACCTCCAATCTGTTCCATAATTCATTTGGAGTTAATCCTTTTGATTCTTCATATACTTGATGCAAAAGTTCGGGAGAAACAGACATGCCGATACTTCCTATGGCCATATCTTGTCTATTGAGAAAGTCATTTTTCTCATCAACAGAATCAGGATCTACTTCCATTTCCATGGTTATTTGGTACAAGCCAATGCATCTAAGATGAAGCATAATTTTTGGCTTCCATTCCAAATAGTTATGAGGCGTGAGAAGTATTTCCGACAAATAATTCATCTTTTTGTTGTCTTCAATCTTTTGTACCTGCAAAAAATGATTTGGTGTAGCTTTTTCTTAGCAATCTGTCGGCTTTGATACCATGTAAATGTGTTGAACCTGCACATAATAGATCTAGCTAGAAAATACTACACACATTTGCATAGAGAAATTGAGAAAGAAGATGCAAGATAGAAAGAATGGAAGAATTCTCATTAACCATATTCCACACTCAAAGAGTGAATAATTTACAATAGATATAGGATACATGAGTAACTAATGAGACATAGTGGTGTTCTAGAGTGATCTGGACACACACCAACATTTATAAGAGTAAATTGTCACCTAGTCTAGTCTCTCAGGCAGTTACGTGAGTGAACTGCCACCTAGCTGAGTTAACTAGTCAACTAGTCTTCAGTTAACTAACTAAAAAAAGAGTAGTGAGTTGGTGATGATCCCAATGTTGCATGGTGACAAAACCAATACACCATCTAAACTCAACGCAACTAGTCAAACTGAAGTGTCAACTGAAAGAGAATATTTTCCAGGTGGAATATTCTCCCCTAAAATGTAGGAGACTGGATAATGACTAATTATGACCAACAAATAGGGAATAACCTTAGGAAAAATAAATCCTAGGTGTGTGTGAAGTAACTCCAACAGAAATGCAGGGAAGGATAAATTCTTTTGATGGTGCTTTCTAAGGTATGTTATTTATAGGTCATCTCACCATTTTCGCTATAATTTTTTTTTCTATAATGATTCAGACTGTGAAATTGCTATGCCATTGAGAAAACATACCCAAGTATCTATGGTAAAAAATTCAACTTGTGGGTCGTTGTATTTTGGGAGTTACACTCCATGGAAAATAGGGTTTGTGGCTAGTCCTGAAACTAGTCAAAAATAGGTGTTTCGGGTAAAAATGTCATAACTTCTTCATAACATATCTAAATTCAGTGAGAACAAATGTGTTGGTTAGGGTACAATCTGTAGTATGATTTCTAATAGTTTTATATGAATTCAAAAAATATTTCATGCGGGTCACGCTCTATAAGTTTGCTCTCTAGAATAAGCCAAAATTTAGCAAGGTATGCCATTTTTGCTATAACTCCTTTTCTGAGAGGTTCCAAGTAGTGAAACTTGGAGGAATTGTATAAAACGCACTAAAACAAATTGTGTATCAGTTTCAGATCTTTGTAAATTACAGGTTCAAAGTTATGATTACTTTAAGTTAGGGTTGTTGACTAATCCAAAACTAGGCATGTGAGACTAAAGAAAAGTTTGATGAAAATGTTAGTCTCTTGTTGTTAAAGTTAAGGAAGGCTTGCAGGAATGTGATCATATACACCAGGTATATTACAGAGCTACAAATCAGATTTGGATGATGAAATTGATGAGGGCTTTTGGTTGAGGTACATGTTGAGTACATGGTTGAGACAAGTAGTTGACGAGTTGACACATACATGAGGTGTATAGTTGATGATGTTGGTTCATATTGATGAGTCATAGTTGATGAGTAGTTGACACATGATTGGTACATACTTGGTACATGGTTGGATGCACTTGTTTATGGTACAGGTTGATTACAGGTTGTTTTGTACAGGTTGGTGCATGTTTGATGCACTTGTTTATGGTATAGGTTGATTACAGGTTGAGGTACATGTTGATGCATGGTCGATGCATGGTTTAGATTTATTGGTATAGGTTTACAGCAGTATATCTCACAGTGATAGTGTGACAGTGGTTCCATCATTCTACTTCTACTTCAAGGTGGCAGGACGGGGCAAACACAGGTGGTTGTAGCCACCTTCCAGTTGTAGCCGGAGAACATAGGGGGTTGTAGCCTCCTTCTAGGTGTATCCAGAGAATTGAGGAGTTGGAGTTTCCCTCGGGTTGTAGCCTGAGAAACTAGGGCATTTGAGACTCCTTCAAGTTGCAGCTAGAAAACAAAGGAAGTTGGTGCTTCCAATGAATGTAATTCTTCAAGACATATAAGAAAAAGCATTCTATGGTTTTCTCATGATTTGGGTTTCCACATAAAACACTGGTGTACTGTGTATGTGTGTGATTGTTTATTTCTTACTGCTCATTATTGGATAATAATTCTACATTGATATAACATTTGAAGAAAAAGGATTATAATTACGCTATTACTGATTCACCCCCCCTCTCAGTAATCCAAAAAATGGTATCAGAGTAGGTTCCTTCAGAAATCAGTTTAACCACTGAAAGGTAGATCATGGAGAGTACCAACTCATATAAAAATGGAATACCACAGTTTGATGGACATAATTGTGCTTTTTGGAGCATAAGGATGAAGACATATATATAGGCACAGAGATTTCAATTTTGACAATCAATTGTAGATGTATACACAGCACCAGCAGTTCCACCAACAAATGTCAAAGCATTGAAACTCGGTGAGAACAATTCCAAAGCCAAAAATGCACTTTTGAATGGTCTCAGTGATACAATATTCACCAAAGTTGCATATTGTAAATCTGCTAAAGAGATTTGAGACAAGCTTCAAAATATTTATGAAGAAGATTCAAAAGTCAAAGAAGCAAATCTTCAAACTTATAGAGGTCAGTTCGAACAACTAAAAATGAAGGAAGATGACGCTATTCCAGCCTACTTCTTACGAGTCGATGAAACAGTGAATGCAATCATAGGATTGGGAGAAGAAATCGAAGAATCTGTAATTGTTCAAAAGGTACTAAGATCTCTTCCTACAAGATTCAACCCTAAGATATTTTCACTAGAAGAAAGATCGGATCTAAACTCAATAAGCATGGATGAACTGCATGGAATCTTCACAACATATGAGATGATAACTGAACATGAAAATCCAGATGTAAAAGAAACAACCTTCAAAGAATCCAAAAGATAAAATAAAAAGAAAAAGGAACAAGAAGAATATAGCAGTAGCAATGAGCCTCGGAAGATGATGAAGAAGTGGCCAACTTCATCAAAAGACTGAACAAGGGAACCAATGGTAGTTATAGAGGTAAGATTCCTTTAATTTGTTTTAATTGCGATGGTATTGGTCATTTTTCTAAGAAATGTCCTCATAAGAAAAAAATAAATGATGAAGGTTACTCAAAAGGCATACAAACATATAAAGGTAAAAGAACTACGAAGAAAGTTTTCAAGAAAATCTTTTGCACCAAAGAAGACATTTCATCATCAGATGAAGATGAAGTCAGTGACAGTGAAATAGGGAGAGTTCTATTCATGGCAGTAGAAGACTCTGATAAATAAGACTTCAAAGAAGTTATCAGAAGAGAAAAGAAGAAAAACAAGAAACTACAAGAAGAACTAGATAAGAAAAAAGACACTCAAGAACTAGAACAAATGATCACAAAATTGAAGGTTCAAATAGAAGAAGATAAAAGAATTGAAGAAGCACTCAAAGAATAGCTAGAAGGAAAGGACAAGATCATTGGAAACCTATAAGTAGAGATTGTCACACTAAGAAAGGATATTCAAAAGAAAACTATGCAGAATAGCTCAAAAGTTCTAGATGACATTATCAACAGTCAAAAATCTCATCTTCACAAGTCCAGACTTGGATATAATCAGACAGAAAAGGGATCAAGCTCCAAAACAATAGAGCAAGAAACAAATCCAAAAATCTATGCAAAAACAATCAAAGGGGATAAAAAGATATACAAGGAAGATTATAGGGACACTCCTCCACCAAGAAGATTCAGATTTCAAAATCAACAATAGATAGATAGGCCTCAAGAAGAATAAGGATTCATAAGAGAACCACCTTTCATAAGATCTTCAACTACCATGTATCAAACTATATTTTTTGGTTTATGTTATGCATGTAATATTTTTGGACATAAAGCTGTAAATTGCAGAGTTAACAACATGAACAATAACTACTTTGAGAGCCATACACAAAGGGGTTATTCAAGAAGACCTAGTGAAACACAGAGACAAAGTTACAACACATTTGAATCTTTGAGCACTGAACTGGAATGTTACAAATGTAACAATTTTGGACACATGGCCAAAAATTGCAGAATGACAATCCCTCCTAAAGAACCTCAACAGAGTCACAAACAAGAACCTCAAAAAATGACATGGATAAGAAAACAATATCAGTATAGCAATGAAGAATGCACAATCACTCTACAAGATAGACAGAATAAACATGGTTTGTATGTTGACAGTGGATGTTAAAAACACATGACAGGTGATAGGGACAAGTTTCTTACATTACGAAAGGAAAGAGATGGATCAGTCTCCTTCGGAAATGATGATTCAGCCAAAATCATTGGAAAATGCACAATATGAATTGCGAACAAGAATGAAAAGGAAGAAAATGTTCTACTAGTAGAAGATATGAAACATAATATTTTAAGTGTGAGTCAAATGTGTGACCAAGGTCATAAATTTACTTTCTATTTACAAAAGTGTGAGATAATAAAATAAGGTTCAGGGAAATTGGTCACTACAGCTGCAAGAACTTCAAGCAACATATAAGTATTAAGCAAAATTGGAAATGAAAAGTGTTTTCTAGGAAAAGGATATGAAATTTGGTTATGGCACAAAAGAATGGGTCACATGCATTTTGATAACCTTGTCAAAGTTAGCAAAAGAGAAGCAATTAGAGAAATTCCCTAGATCACGAAACCAACCAACACTTTATGCAAGCATTTCCAACAAGGAAAGCAAACAAAAACCAGGTTCAAATCAAAGGAATATTCAACAACAAAACCACTGGAAATTGTGCATACTAATCTAGTTGGACCAACTACAACAAAAGGCTTAAAAGGTGAGAGATACTTTATGTTATTAGTTGATGATTATACAAGAATGATTGAAGTTTTCTTTCTCAAGAACAAGTCAAAATCTTTTGAAAACTTCAAGATCTACAAGGAAATGGTTGAAAATGAGATGGATTCAAGAATCAAATGCTTAAGATCGGATAATGGAGGAGAATTCACCTCAAAGGAATTTATGGACTACTGTAGAAATCATGGAATAAAAAGACAATTCTTCATCGCTAGGACACCTCAACATAATGGAATTGTTGAAAGAAAGAACAAGATAGTACAAGAAATGGCTCGAACAATGACAATGGATTCAAAGTTGACAGATATTTTTTGGACACATGTAGTGCATACAACAGTTTAC
>ML795254.1:281980-341059 GCA_009831015.1 Picea engelmannii
ATAATAAATTTAATGGAGAAATTAGAAGTGGGTTAACCCTAAATTAAGGAAAGTGGGCCAAGTGACCTAGAAGATGTTTTTAAGGAAGCTACTTGGAGAGTATAAATAAGAGGCAAGGCTCTCTCATTTTAATTACACTTGAGAATATTGAATATATATAGGTGTATTAGGTAACCAAGGATATATAAGCTGAATTTATGAGGAAAGGTGAAGAAAAGAAGGTTGAAATGCAAGGAAGGATAAATTCTTTTGATGGTGCTTTCTAAGGTATGTTATTTACAGGTCATCTCACCATTTTCGCTATAACTTTTTTTTCTATAATGATTCAGACCATGAAGTTGTTATTCCATTGATAAAAATACCCAAGTATTTGTGGTAAAAAATTCAGCTTGTGGGTCGTTGTATTTTGGGAGTTACACTCCGTGGAAAATAGGGATTGTGGCTAGTCCTGAAACTAGTCAAAAATAGGTGTTTCGGGTAAAAACATCATAACTTCTTCATAACAGATCCAAATTTAGTGAGACAAAATGTGTTGGTTAGGGTACATTCTTTAGTATTCTATGTAATAGTTTCAGATCCATTCAACGAATATTTTGTGCGGGGAACGCTCTACAAGGTCGCTCTCTAGAATAAGCCAGAATTCAACAAGGTATGCCATTTTTTCTATAACTCCTTTTCTAAGAGGTTACAAGTAGTGAAACTTGGAGGAATTGCACAAAACACACTAAAGAACATTTTGTATCAGTTTCATATATTCATACATTACAGGTTCAAAGTTATGATTGCTTTAAGTTAGGGTTATTGACTAATCCAAAACTAGGCATGTGAGAATAAAGAAAAGTTTGATGAAAATGCTAGTCTCTTGTTGTTAAAGTTAAGGAAGGTTTGCAGGAATGTGATCATATACACCAAGTCTATTATAGAGCTACAAATCAAATTTGGATTATGAAATTGATGAGGGATTTTGGTTGAGGTACATGTTGAGTACATGGTTGAGACAAGTAGTTGATGAGTTGGCACATACATGAGGTGTATAGTTGATGATGTTGGTACATATTGATGAGTAGTTGACACATAATTGGTACATACTTGGTACATGGTTGGATGCACTTCTTTATGGTACAAGCTGATTATAAGTTGTTTGGTACAGGTTGGTGCATGGTTGATGCACTTGTCTATGGTATAGGTTGATTAAAGGTCGAAGTATAGGTTGATGCATGTTTGATGCATGGTTCATATTTATTGGTACAAGTTTACAACGATATATCTCACAGTGATAGTGTGACAGTGGTTCCATCATTCTAATTCTACTTCATGGTGGCAGGATGGGGCAAGGACAGGTGGTTGTAGCCGAAGAACATAGGGGGTTGTAGCCTCCTTCTAGTTGTAGCCAGAGAATTGAGGAGTTGGAGCTTCCCTAAGGTTGTAGCCTGAGAAACTAAGGGGTTGGAGCCTCCTTCCAGTTGTAGATGGAAAACAAAGGAAGTTGGTGCTTCCAATGAATGTAATTCTTCAAGACATATAAGAAAAAACATTATGTGGTTTTCTCCTGATTTGGGTTTCCACGTAAAATACTAGTGTACTGTGTATGTGTGTGGTTGTTTATTTCTTACTGCTCATTATTGGATAATAATTCTACATTGATATAACATTTGAATAAAAATGATTATAATTACGCTATTACTGATTCACCCCCCCCTCTCAGTAATCTAACAAATTCTACAGAGAATATCAAACTCAAAGAAAAAATCATTTGGATCCTCTGTAACCATACCTCTAAAATTTGGAAGGCCCAAAGGAGGAATATTTTTCATGTTCACACTCTACATTAAGTCAAGTTTGGGAAATCCGAAGGTTGTATCTCCTTCTGGTTCCCTATTCATTTCTTCTCTGTCTGCCATGTGGCCAAATATACTAAATTCCTCTAGACTTGGTGAGAGTGGTGGCTCAACTACTTGATTTTGATGAATGTTGAAGTTGTCTCCAACTTGCAATTATGGAGTTCCTCCCACCAAAAAAGTTTCTACTTGTGAAATGATCACGTTGTGGGGGGCCCTAAGAAGTTGATATATATTCTCTTGATTGACAGTCTACTCTAGTACTAGATCAATGTTTGAAACTGGCCTATCATCCTATGGCTCTTTAGCTGGTTGGTCCTCGGATTCTCCCTCTTTTCCCTAGAAATTCTCCATTGTTTGTTCAGATTGTGGGGTGTCCAACCTTGATGTATAACCCTCTCTTCATGTTCTTCCTATGTATCTTTCAACCAGGTTAATAGGAGGGACTTTAGTGCTACCAAATAAATTTTCTGGAATATCAGTTTTTAAAAATCTACCCTTGTTATCCCTAGGCATAACCATGAGTTAACCATATGCCAGATAGGGTTTGGAAGGACTCACAATAGTGGCAGCGTAGGTTCTTACCTTCTATCTTATTGTCTCTGCTCCACTGATCTGGAAAAAGAAAACAATGCTCAAAGAAAACACTCGAAAATTAAAACAAAGACTAGCTTCTTATTGTTTACCTTTTAGTAGTTCCCCGACAATGACACCAAAATGTTGGGCCAATTAATTTTTGTAATAAATTCCCACATAAATGTCAACCAGGTTCGTAAACTGATGAAATCCATGCATAGTATGTGAAAGAAAATGACATAAGTGTATTCTAATTTGTCTTTCAAGGAGCAAGAGAACTAGGTAACATACCAATCATGCATGAACATAAACAAATCAACCACTATTCCATACAAATAACCAAAAATGAAGCTAAGGAATCAACTATTTAAACTCTATTCTATGTATGAAAAGCAATCAACTATTTATCAGTGTAGTAAAGAAACAAGAAACTAATAGAAACATAGTATAAATTACCCAGGAAGATGTCTATATCACTCAACAATATGAATCCACTCAAGTCTTCATATAATCGTGTTACTGACCTAGAATAAGACTAACTAGCTTGAGAGTAATTCCTAGTAACTAACCTACCCTTAACCTAAAATGTTTACTCCACAACAAGAAGGACAGACTCCATGGTGCCATTGCATTCTTACCCACAGACAACAAATCAACATGTAAGGGAATGACTCTGAATGATCATTTCCACCAGGCTTGACACTTCAATTTCTAGGTGAAGTAATGAGATAACAATACTTTATAAAGAAAACTTACAGCTACAAGGAATGTAAACACAAAATTTGCATTCGATTGAAACTAAACTCTTGTCCCCTGAAATATCATCTCTTGTTTTCTAAAACACATCTAGAGGTCATACCACACTCAGCAAGAAAACAACTCAAATCTCAGAGATAGACTCCTATTAATAACTTGAAGACCTATGCCCTTAATACCATAGAGTTAGAGTATGAAGGTAGCAACTAAATCCTTTGTGAATACAATCCATTCTCCCAACAGTCAAAGAGTATTTAAATTTTCTTGATATGTGACCAGGTCATCACAAAACTTCTATCAATGCTTGATATTAATTCTTCTTATCTAGGATAAGAAAATGAGGTAGCTTCTTAAGCAGATGGAAGTTACAGTATGATCATACCTTACATTCTAGATCTTATAATTTGCTCATAAACTAGTCTTCATTAACCATATTCAACACTTTACTTATTTTATTACAACTCCAAGTTGTCACACACACAGTGGGTAATTTCAACATCTTTGTTCAATTTAATCATTGGATCATATGAGCTCTTAGATTTATTAACAAGTGTGTGAAGTATTTAGATTATAAATTCATGGTTATATAAGCTGCCAATAAATCCTAGAACATGTTTAACTTTCAATCTTATACAGGAAGGATATATTGTAGTAAGATGCAAGTATTAATCATTTATTCACAAATCTATATGTCTATATGAAATCCTTCCATTGTACCAAGGGAAGTTTGGTTTACAACACATGAAAATCCCCAGTGGGTAAAGAAAACAAAGAATTCAAATAAAACCTACAGTTTAGAGATCACTCCACACAAATCCATCCATGAACACATCTACAACAAATAGAGAACACATAATATACAAATAACTCAACTTACCAGGGTAGGTGGGTCTATGCCTTCCCAAGTAGTGAGTGGAAATGATTAAGTAAATCACAAAGTTATAAACAAAAGTAAAGAAAAACATGATTAATATCAAATGCAAGTCGTTAACCGGCTCACAACATATCCATCACAGTATGAAGAACAAGAAATAACTAACACAGTCTTTTTTATTATATCCAACAAACAATATATACAAAGCAGCCTATACACAGAGTGAATCCCTCTATAAATCAAGTTATGATCATATATAAGATTACATCATCTTCCACCGTTCTCGTGAACTAAGGGGTAAAAATGGGTTATCAAAACTGAAATATATTACTGACCACAATTTCCTTTATCCGAGGTTACAATCTTAGGAAAGAATTCTAACGAACTTAGATATTGTTTATGTGCTAAGTTCTGACCTAGATATGGTGTTGTGTTGGAATACATGCTTATGGGTTTTCTTGAGGTTTCGTGTAATATAGAGGAACGTTGGGCACAAGTGAAATGGTGAACACCCATCGTGTTGGTCACACAAATAATACCCATATCGCCAAATCCATTTTGGGTGCGCCCAACTAGGAGAAGCCACAACCTCATGTACCAGAATGCCTGCACTGGTACTGAAAGGCCAAGAATAGTGCGGGAACAACTTTTACAGTGAAAAGGTAAGTGTACCTTTATTATTGGTAAAATATACACAAAATATCCTAATTAATTTATTAAGAACTCATAAAATATCAAAATAAACAACTTTTACCTCATGCTAAAATCAAGATCTTAGATAGGCAAGAAGGGTAAAAGTAGGAGACAATGAGCTAGATTTCAATGCCCAAGTGGGAATAAATGGAGAAAAAGGTGTATGGTGAGTGACAAAATGGGAGCTCAACAAGTTTCATGGTAGAGCTGCAATGCTTTAAGGATGATAATGATAGGTTGATTAAAGAAAAGGAAAACAAAATTGAAATAAATGCAATTGTACTACAAATTTTGTCAAACATACAAAGAAAATTGCAGCATGGGCCAATAGCCAGTAATGTTGATAAACATTATCCTGAAAAAACCCAGATTCTTCTTGAGATACATAGGCATGGACTTGAAAGAATAAATTCAAGAAGAAAAACTCCCAAGAAATCCCAACATGGAGACAAGAGGCATGTCAATGTCAAAGATGCATATGAATATTCCTCTAGTGAAGGAGAAAAAATCTCAAAGGAACTGTCCAACAATGAGACTATTTCACATTCTTAGAGGAGAAGAAAGACGAGGAATAATTCCAAGGGTGGTGACCCTAAGGAATTTAATAAATATTAGCCACCCACTTTTGATGGGGAAATCAAAAAGAGGGAAGAAGCATAATCTTGGATACTTTTCCTGAAGAAGTATTTAAGAGTTCATAACTACTTTGAAAACTTGAAAGCCTAAATATATATATTTGGCCGGAATGGAAAGGCCTCTATTTGGTCGGAGGACCTTAGAAATGTAAAGGGAATACATGAGAAGGAGTTATCTTGGGGAAAATTTGAAAAATACTTCAAGAAGAAGTACATGTCTCTAAGGAGTTATATGAACTCAAATTAGAAAAAATCACCATAGATGAATAAATCGACAAGTTTTTGGAGATACTGAGGTATGTACCCTATTTAAAGGAAGAAAATACAAATATGCATTGATTCCTTAGTGGGATGCCTTAATAGTTATGAAACATAATTGAGTTTGATGAACCTAATACCTTGGAATATTCCATTAGGAAAGCTAGGTATTGTTACAAACAAGTCAACCACAAGGAAGAATATCCCAAGGACTAGAAGAAGAAAGGTAAAATGAGATTCAAGAAGAATGGGGTTAAACCCTCAAGGTTTAAGAATTATGGGAAGAATTCTAGGATGAGCCTTCCCACTAAAAGTGTGAATCAACATAACTTTACATATCATAGTGGAAATAAAACCTTTGTATCATCCCAGGGAAGGATTGAGAGTACAAAGAAAGAGCCACTAAAGTTTTGGAGATATGGAAAATAAAATCCACTCAGGGACTGCCCTCATAGGAAACAAGACAGTAGGAGAGTCTACAAAGTCCAAGAGGCTACCACAATTGATGATGTGTCTAGGAGTATACCAAAAATTCATGCAGCTTTGGAAAACAGGCAAGCAGACCACCAAGCCTCAATAGTGGAAATGGAAGGTATGATTTCCAACCATATTTTTTCTATTCTAATTAACCTTGGTTCTAATTTTAGTTATATTTCCCCTCAAACTATTGAGAAGTGTAAATTAAAACAAGAAAAAAATTCTAAACCATGGCTAGTACAACTAGCCATTGGAACAAAAAGAAAAGTAACAAAGGTCATAATAGATTTCCAAATCATTATGAATGGCTTGTCTACCTAAGAAACCATGAACATCCTTCCCTTAGGATATTATGAGATGATGATTGACATGGATTGGTTGGTTCATTATCAATCCAAGTTGGATTGTTATAACAAAACATTAGGGTGTGAAAAAGATAAAGGGGAAAAACGAAAACTACAGGGAATTCAAAATCCTATCTTAGTTAGACAGATATCAACCCTTCAAATGAAGATATATTACATAAAGGGTTGTCCTTTGTATGTAATACAAATACTAAACTCCGTTGAGGAAAATAAACCAAGCCTAGAAGACCATCCTATATTGAGATAATATGGAGATGTGTTTCGTGAGAAGGTACTAGGTCTACCTCCTAGGAGAGACATTGATTTCTTAATAGAACTTGTACCTGGGGTAGTGACAATGTCTAGAGCACCTTATAGGAGGAGTACCCCCAGAGCTAGTTGAGATAAAATTGTAAATGAAGGAAATGTTAGAGAATGTTTATATTCAGCCTATTGTGTCTCCTTGGGGAGAACCAACTTTGTTTGTGAAGAAGAATGATGGCACACTCATATTGTGTATATACTATAGACAACTTAACAAAATGAAAATTAATAATAAGTATCCCTTGTCGAGAATTGATGACTTATTTGACTAGTTAAGGGGTGCTACAATATTATCCAAGATTGATTTGATATCTTTATACCATCAAGTCCAAATTAAGGATGAAGACATCCACAAAACAAACTTCGGGATAAGATATGGGCATTATGAATTTGTGGGGGTGTTATTCGGTCTTACCAATGCACTAACCACCTTCATGTGATTGATGAATAGTGTACTCAACAAGCTCTTGGATAGATTTTTTTGGATTTTATTGATGATATCCTAATTTATTCAAAGAGTAGGGATTAACATTAAGAATATCTCAAGTTATTACTTCAGGTACTAAGAGAGCACAAGATCTATTCAAATCTTAGTAAGTGTGACTTCTTCCAAAAGTAAGTCCACTACTTAAGCCATGTTATCTCTGAGAAAGGGGTGGTAGTTGACCCTAATAAGATCAACACCATTATGGATTGACCTAAGCCAAAATATGTAACTAATATTAGATCCTTTATGGGCCTAGCAAGATACTATAGGAGATTCACAAAAGGGTTTTCCAATATTGGTCACCCAATCACCTCCCTACAAACAAAGGGAGTTAAATTTTCCTAGACAACAGAGTGCGATGAAAGTTTACAATAGCTTAAAAACCTCTTAACCAATGCCCCAATGCTGAAAAATGCATACCCAAA
Source organism: Picea engelmannii (assembly GCA_009831015.1). Lineage (NCBI taxonomy): Eukaryota > Viridiplantae > Streptophyta > Pinopsida > Pinales > Pinaceae > Picea > Picea engelmannii. The sequence continues at coordinate 289,668 of ML795254.1, forward strand.
AAAGGATTTCCTTGTATGTACTGATACCTGCAAGGAAGGACTCGAAGGAGTCCTTATGCAGGAAGGGCATGTAAACTATTATAAATCCAGAAAATTGAATAAGCATGAAATAAATTATGTGACCCATGACCTGGAATTAGCTTCCATAGTGCATGTTTTAAAAATGTGGAGGAATCACCTCCTAGGAAGAAACATTGTGCTCATGACATACCATAGTGGGCTGTGGTATTTATTTGACCAGACCAAACTAAATGTTGGGAAAGCTAGGTGGGTGGATCTGATCAGTGAGTTTGATTTCTAGATCAAACACATTAAAGGGAAAGAAAACATAGTAGTTGATTCCCTCAATAGAAGCATGAACGTGATCTACTTGGTAGCTATAAGCACCTATGAAACATACCTCAAAGAAAGAGTTAATGGTGCACATGAAGTAGATGAATTTTTCAAGTTTATAAAGGCATATCTAGAACAAGAGTGCGTCGGATTACTGAGAGGTGGGGTGAATCAGTAATAGAGAAATTCAATCCTTTTTAACCACACTATGCAAGTGTTATATCAATGTAACATTATCATCCAATAGTTGTAGAGTAAATAAACAATGAAAAAATGAGAAATCATACACATACAAAATACACCAGTGGTTTTATGTGGAAACCCAAAGAAGGAGAAAACCAATGAATGCTTTTTCTTATATGTATTTAATAATTACATTCATTGGAAGCTCAAATTTCCTTTGTTTTCTAGCTGCAACTAGAAGGAGGCTCCAACCCCCTAGTTTCTCAGGCTACAACTTGAGGGAAGCTCCAACTCCCCAATTCTCTGGCTACAAACAAAAGGAGGCTACAACCCCTTATGTTCTCCGGATACAACCAAAAGGTGGCTAAGACCACCTATCCTTGCCTTGTCCAACCACCCTGATGTATAAGTAGAATGATGGAACCACTGTCACACTATCACTGTGAGATATACTATTGTAAACTTGTACCAATCAACCTGCACCAAACAACATGTACCAATAACCTGAACCATGCATCAACCATGCATCAACATGTACCTCAAACTGTAATCAACCTGTACCATAAAAAAGTGCATCAACCATGCACCAACCTATACCAAACAACCTGTAATCAACATGTCCCATAAACAAGTGCATCAACCATGCTCCAACCTTTACCTCAAACTGTACCATCAATAAGTGCATCAACCATGCACCAAACCTGTATGAATAACCTGTCACAACAACCTGTCCAAAAAACCTATCACAACAACCTATCTTATCAATCAAATCAGATCTACTCACCAATATCAATCACCAAGACAAATCTCAAAGATGTGCATCAACCAAGCATAAAACAACAACTCATAATCATCACCAGGATCAATATGTGTTTCTAATAATATACAAATACAAGTATGCTACATCATCCATAAACCATGTGTCAACAATACTACTAATTGTTTACCCAGAAATATTCTCTGGGCTCAACATGGTGTTTTACACAGTCATTTCTCCACAAACATCCCTTGGTGCTATGGTTCTAGTCAAAGACAGTGGCGCGGGTCATAGTTACTATGGAATCTTCCCTTGAAAGAGTATCATTTGGCTACCTTCAGGGGTTTTTGAACCCTCCCACATCATTTATTCCTCATGTCAATACTTTCACGTTCATGTTTCATGAGCTAACCATGTGGTTTACAAGAATTTTAACATTGGCCCCCTTCGCCTATCACTAGGCGGGTCCCTTCCAGATAGGGTTATTTTACAATGAATAATATGAAATATGGTAACATTTCAGGAAACAAAATGCTCCCATGTTGAAGGGATCCTGACAAGCTTTCCAACGGGCTATCATGAGCCCGATTCCGAGTCTGTATGACCCCATACGGAGGATGAAAAGTTAGCGTCACCCGAAAGGACAAAACCAATAGCTATGACTTCTTGGTTTGATTCTATTCATATTATTCTCTCAAAAGGAAAATAAAACCCATACATGGTGTAGGGAATTGCGATACCTTTCAAACGGTATATCTCGTGCCTTGTTTTGACCCCCGATTGTTAAGAACGAGCTTTTGCAAGTTCATGACCAATTTCGGACACCAAACTGGTTACAGTGCTTTGGGGTTTAAAATGGTGGGTAAAGATTTATAAATCAGAGATTCTAAAATTCCACACTGTAATAGACTCAAATACCTTTCCAACTCCTTCTTAATTTCCTAATTCTGACCTCGGAGGGCCCGGTTAGAGCTGTCACAAGTTAGTCAATTATTTCGGGCAAAGGGGGGTAATCGACTCACATGTCAAGCTTTAATGATAGATAAACCAGCCATTAATGGACTCAACACACAAATATATGGCCAGCTTGTTGAATTAATCGTCGATACCTTTCCGACGGTATCGCATTTGCCTCGATTGGATATCGTATGGCGATTTGGCACCTTTTGCAAGATTGGGTGTCACGTGGGCCCACCAACAAGTCAGGGATTTTAAGCGACCACTGTTCCAGGCCGAATTTGAGGACTAAGGTGGCATTATTTCAGATTGGTGATGGAATATTCTCAATGGTCTCATTGAGACCTTTCCAATGACTTTTTTTCATCTCATTCGATATTTGTCTCACTGGAAAACATTTTTTGGGTTAAGTCAACAACATGATCAAAGTCAAAGTCAAAGTCAAACTTTGACTTGCACATTGTTCAAGAAATATTAAAAAATTGATTGGAAAATTTTATTAAAAAATTTCAAAAAATTGGAAAATGGAGGAGAAGGCATGTAGCCTCATGTAAGTTTTAGGAAATTTGTTACTTTTTTGCAAAATTGGAAAATTCAAAACCCCCCCCTCTCCCCTCTCTCAAGCCATTTTGAAATTTTGGCCAAGGGGGGGAGATCTGCAACAGGCATCCATGGAAGCAGAGGGAGGTTGTATGGCACCAGGTGTAGATATGCAGTGGGAATCCAACCACCATCCAGCAGTCTCCAGGCAATGAACCAGGTAACCCATCAATCCCAATTCAAAAAACCAAGGAAAATTTGTTGGTTATGATGAGATCTTGCATGAAAAAATTATGTTTTGGCCTTCAAACTGGTATTTCTCTGTCTGTTTCAATTGTGGTACTGGTTTTTGGTTCAATTTTTTTTTATGGTTCTTGAGTTCAGGTAGTTCTGTGTGTGAAAAATATGTAAAGGGGAGGGGATTCGAACCCCTCTTGGGCACCAGGCCCAAGCCTCCATGGCCCCTTTAGATGTTTAAATTTATGAGTTGGGTTTCTTGTTGAATATGCGGGCCTGTACATGTCAATGACAGGCCCTGGTCTTTGAAATCCACCCCCCTCCCTTCTCCTTTGCCCAAAAAATCCAAGAATTGCCCAAAAATTCAAAGGAAGTGGAGGGGGTTTGAACCCATGACCTCATGTTTTAAAATTGTTGCAAAAAAAAGAAAAAAACCACTTTACCAAAGTTTCAAATTTTAATTTTTGGGGGTGATTGGCCACCTGTCCACCACCCGGGTGTCACCATCATGCCCTCACCACCTCTACAACATCCTCTCCCACAACCATCACCACTAGCTCTGCAACTCGGCATCTTCCCCCAAAATCTCGAGCTCGCCCTCCTCTCCTTCCATTTCTACGCTCCCTCTCCCTTCCCTCTTCCCTGCACCCAACCACTCATCCATCACCTACACACACCCAACCACTCATCCATCACCTGCACACTATCCATACACCACACTTATCCTCCACGCATGTGCGACCCAACACCTTCCACCACCACACCTGCGCCCTCCCCCTTTTCCCAACTCGACCCTTTCCTCCTCCTCTCGTCCCTACTCCCTCCCCACCATTCCTCCCTACCATCTCTCTCAGTCCTCCTCATCTCCCTCCCCACGAGCTTCGTTTTCGGCTTCTGCCTTGGTCGTATGGGAGACCAGTAGCACCGACGGTAGGGGGTGGTTGATTATTAAATTTTATTTTAATTTTAATTATAGTTTAAATTTTGTGTAAATTTTAAGTTTAATTTTATTTTGTTTTTAATTTTATATTATATTAAATTTTTAATTTAATTTTAGTTAATATATATATATATATATATATATATATATATATATATTATATTCTATATATATTCATAATTAAAATTATTTTTTTTAATATTTTTATGATATTTTATTAAACTATAATTAAAATTTTAAATAAAATTCAAAAAATGGGTTTTAAATTATATAGTAAAATTAAATCCCCCCCCCCCTAAGAGTTACTGGACAATCTATTTCCATAACTTCACCATATGGAGGTAGATTTTCGCCCATGAATAGTCAAAACGGCCGGGGATAAGTTAGGAATGCATGCATTGAATTCACCTCCGTAAATTCATCCTGCATTTTCAATGGCGTGTCCCAGAGTGACAGGGACTCATTATTGGCCCAACATGCATGCACCGCAAAGAGGCCTAATTGGGGGCCTCCGAGGAAAAATTGGGCCGGGTGAGGAAAACACATTGCTACAGGTATGCGGGCCTGTAGAAGCCTATCAATTCTGGTGTCCAGCCCAGAATGTTTCCCCAACTTCAAAATCTTCCCTGATCAGTCTCCCGGTCGGCTCCTTCCGTGTACCGTCCTCGGGCCATATCTTACTCATCCAAAGTTGGATTTGTGCCCAACGAAAGGAAGCCGAAAGGTAACGGACATAGATACATCATAGGCATAATAAATAACACTTATGTGGCTATTTGGTATAGGGGAAGAGCCTCTCAAGGTTCATTCCTAAGGGGTCCCCTCACCGAAACAAGCCCAAATCGAAGCCATGCTTCGACCAACTCACATGAAAACTTATAGGCAACAAAGGGGGGGTATAATCAGGTCTGAAAATTTCCTAAACATGAGGCATTTCCTTACTTGCAACGAACAAATCCCAAAGGCCCCTTTCCCTCCTAAGCATCTCAGCAAATTCCCCGCACCTTGGGGCTTCATCCCGGTGAATCCGACAACCATGGATGGCCGGTAATTGTCTTAAACCACCTCACCTACATCTGCAAAACACGACAACAGTCAAAGAGCCTTTGGGATGGCACAAATCCCATGTCAATTGGTGATGTGGCATATTGCTTTTGTAATTTTATGAAAAATGACTTTTTGTAATATGAAGTCTCGCATGATTTACTTTTTGATATCTATACATTGTAATTAAGAGGTCAAATTAGATTTGATTTGATACCTTTAGGATAAGATTCCATTTTGGATAAGATTCTCTTTTAGGATAAGGTTACTTTTTGTAAAAAGACAAAAGGACTTAAGAGTTGGTCCACTTGTCACTTTTCCAAAAGTGACAAGTGTCTTGTGACATAACCCTAAGCCTTCACCTCTCCTTTATAAATAAGAGGGTTGGCATTGTAAAAAAAGGGAGGATGAATATAGTAACAAAGCTCTGCTGAAATTTTCCAAGACTCTTTGTGTGTGTGATACTTGTTAGTTAAGCTGTTGGATGTGTCATTTGTTGGTTAAGGGTTGAGGGGTAGAAGTACATGCTTGTTATGTTAGCTATCTCTAGGAGGGATTGGTTAGCTAGGTGTTTGTTGTTTCTTCCTTGGGTTTACCTTGCTTACTTTCATTTTCTAACAGTTTGGTTTAACTTGTTTAATGTGTTTTAGTGCAGATTTTATGAAGTACTCAGTTATTTTCAGCCTTAGCTAGTGGTTGGGAGTCCTAGGGCCCCTTAGGACAACCCTCAAATAGGCCCCTTAGTTGGTTGTTCATACTTGTTTTCTTTCTCTTTTCATTCATGTATATTTCTGTTATGTTTTCCTACCATTAACCTTGCTGTCCCAAATAGGAAAATTGGTCATTTTGGTCAATTTCCCCCCATGGGACAACCATCTTAGTTGGATTTTATATACCTTTTGTGTGAAAATTTATGTTATATTTAATTCAATTTTTTCATACATAAATACTAAAATTTCGTTGTTTTCCTGCAAGGACATAACCCATCACCTATTTTGCTTCTCCTAAGCGGTTGGGGACCACCTAAAGACCTGTTTGAGGAAAAGGGGCCAGCAAGACAACAAAGAAAAACATCCATTTTGATCAGTAAATCTACCGAATCATTCTCATATTCTCTTTACATATCACTTTCACTCATTCCAAAAATTTTGGCACACATACCAATGTTAATATGTGTTGGCCCTCGACCAAGTTTTGAGGAAACCTTGGTCAGATTTGGCCCATTTTTGGACTTCGACATGATGGTCAAAGAAGGAGCACCTAGTTGGAGCTGATATCGTGGATCTCACTTATTTTGTGGGCTATGTGGACCCAGTAAGGGGTCCTCTAGGGTTTTTGTAATGGGTTTATGGGATGTCAGCCCATGTGTTTTCCCAATGTTTGGCCCTATTGCAAGGGTTTGTAAAAGTATAAATAAAGAAGAATGTATTGTAGAAGTAGTAGTTTTGGAGGTAAGTGCAAGTAGTTTGAGTTTCTTTGTGCAAAGGAATGTATATGCATTAAGGCTTTTTGCTCGATAGATAGTTGGCTCTGTGCATTGACCTAGTTTTGGAAGGAAGATATAGTGCTTAGTGTGAAAATCTCATGTGTAGTGTGAAGCTTGACTCTGTGGCTTAGTGCACATGAGTGAATGAATGTAAGATTTTGATGAATAATAAAGAGGCGAAGCGGTTGGTGGATGTAGCCCCACACTGGGGTGAACCACGTATATCTGGTGTTTCATGGTGTGTTTTGTGCAATGTTATCTCTGTTATGTTTTTCTTTGTTCTTAGATTAGATGTGTAATGGATATTTATGTGTTTCTTGAATGATTTGCTTATGTTAAAATGATAGATCTGATCCTTAGTGCTAAGTGCTAAGTCTTTAAGGTATATAATCATTCATTATTACTACATCGATCTATCTTTGATTATGTTATGTGATGTTAATAGGGTTAATGAACTAATGCATGTTGCTTCCTAAGCGTTAATAGAATACTCTGCGAAGTGTTATTATAACAGATTTGTGTCCTAGCCTAGTTATAGACACCTACATCCTGTAACCCCCCCTTCTTCTACCTCGGGTGAGATTGCACCTGCTTTGCAAATGTTTCCTAAAGGGCTGGTAGTCGGGGTTTTGTTGATGCATTTTTAAGAGTTGAACCATGGGGCTACCCTTGTGCCAACAAATGGTTCCATTGTCAGGACGTGAAACTATGATTGATGGGAACTGAAATAAAGAAAAAGAGAAGCTCTATGTGTAGATCTTCTCCTGAAGTGCACAGTACTCTACTTGACTTGTAAAGCTTTGTGCCTATAGAGTAAGTTGATTTGAAGAAAATAGGTAAGATACTAAAGAAGCAAGCTTTGTGTTTTGGTAAGATAAGTGAATTTTTTTGTTTCGAAAGCATGAATTTAAGTATGTTTAATAGATTATGTCCTAGTCTGAAGGCTAGGGCGCAGTTGAAAGAAACAGTTGATTTGAGTAAATTTAATGGAAATTAAGAAAGATATGTTATTCCTATGCATAGAAATATTTTTTGGACTAATAAGTGGATTCAAGAACCTAGAAAGAATTTTTGTAGATTGCAGCTCCAACAATATGATCCTAGGGGAAGTGCATAGTACATAAGAGGTTGGGGAACATTTAAATAAAAAGAGGATTGCCATTGTGTTATAATTGCAGAAGGCGAGGACATCTTGCTAAGGAATGTCCTGAGCTAGGCCCTATTTTGTCTTTGTTGTAAGGTTATTGGTCATGAGGTTGAGGATTGTCCAAGGATTATTGCTAAAGTCGAAGGAATGAGCATAAGACAAGAAAACTATGAAAAAAGTCAAGAGACCAAGGGCATATTAGAAAGTCATAAAGAGAAAGGGTCAGAGGAAGTTCAGAATATGTTATTACAGTTGAAAGAAATGATGGATGCTCACAAAGATGTCAGTTTACCAGAAAACTTGAAAGAAAAATAGTGCATAAGTGAAAGAATATAAGATTTTGACATAGATTGTGCCTTAGATGAAGAAACACAAGTGAATATTATGACAGAAGAAACTTGGGGAATTTTGGGAAAGACTATTGTGGTGCCTTCGTTGGGAAGGATATTCTTGTTTAAGGGAAAAATTATAACCCTATGTGGAAGAGTTTCTAATGTACCTATTATTGTTCATAGAACATCGACTGAAGAGGAATTTGAATTCATTCAATTTGTTGGGGACACCACCCCTTTACCACTCTTGTTAGGTAAGACTTGGATTGAGAAGGATCAGATTAGAAGGAATGCAGAGGAATAATCTACAGAAAATAAAAAACAAGAATTAAGTTATTTCATAGCTAGGAAAATAGACCGACTAATAGAAGAATGAGAAGATAAGGTGAAGCAATAGAACAAAGTAACAACGCAAGAGGGACATACAGTAAGAGAATTAGCTACTAAGGTTGGAAGAATACAAGAAGACTTGAAGGACCTATCTATCCAATAAATAAGTATGTCCACCCAAGAAGTGTTAAGAAAAGGGATATTAACTTTAGAATCCTTAATGACACCTCAAGAGTGCGAAGGCACTATGCTAGGGGAAAATAAGAATAAAAATGGAAAGAGGATTCCAGAAATAGTAGAGAAAATCCGATCACAAGGAAAAAGGAAAGGAAGCTCAATAAAAAGAAAGATAAGTTGGAAAAGCTACAAGAATCTACAGATACCAAATGGAAGACTTCGTAGACTTGAACCTCACAAGAGGCAGGTTCGCAGGATTTTAACCTAGTTGGAACAACAGGTCTGTGCAAAATGGGACTTCTCCCTAGCGAATCTAGATGACCATTGGAGGCACCTTGACCATTAGAATGCACTCCAGAACGGTTAGAAAACACATTTTTGGGCTGATGGACCGCTTTTGGATGTTGAGGTCGTGCCATAATAGACATATTAACATTGATGGAAGCATTTCCAGACCATTGGAATATCCGTTATGATACCCCACTTATTTAAATCATTGGTCGCTGCGTCGGGACCACTTTTTTCTACCCATGATGAACTGAGCCAAGAAGAGAATTGTCTTTGTGTCAAGCTGTTCTATCTGGAACTAGACCTCGCCTATTCAATTGTCTACCCCTCCGTCTGTTTGCCTACCTTGACCTGTCTGTTTAAAAGCTAGAATGTCAGGAGAACCTAGTGAACTAGAGAAGTCTGTCGAGGAATTCCTTAAGAAGATAATGGCCGACGAACCAATATCCAAAGGTATTCAGGAATTGTTGACTTGGGGACTGCAGGCTTCCCCTTTGACTGGCTGCCATTCCATTCGTGTTAACCCCATAATTGAGAAGTGAAGTAAGAACTGCGGTGATCTGGCTAATCTGAAGCAAATCCCATCAATCCTACCTGATTATATTCCACCTTTGGCTGGTGTTGTTAACCATGACAACATTGCTTGAGATTTTGAGTACGTCCTGTTCACTGCATACATTCCGAAATGAATACACATAGTCAGGAGTCAGTTAGGACATATCCCATTATTAAAGAACAATGACTTCAGTTTAGGAGACCAAAAGAACTATGCCATGTTGGCGCCCCACAAATATCTCACAAAAAAACCCGGGAATAATCCTTGTGTCGTCTCATAGCCATGGATTAATGGGTTGGCGCAGTCCACCATGTTGAATGTGATGAAGCTCCCGCATTTTGGTCACCACCAAGAGGTTAACACTTGTGTTAAAATCCTCTTGTCATGCTATCATGGTGGATACCTAGGGATCGACAGAAGGATTACTGTGGATCCAACGTTGATCCACTGTATTACAGGATTAAGTGTGAAGGAACCTGACCCTCAGCATTTTTATTCAAGGAAGGCCTCAGACCGTTCCCTGGCGCAACACATCAAGGAAGCTTACAGAGAAGTCGAAAAAGGAAAACAAGGTTACAAGGTAGCCTCTATACAGGATGGCGTAGTGCACCTTGATTTCCAACTTATAGCTAGCAAGATCATAAGGAAGAACCGCCCCACACATGTCACCGGGTTTGTGGTGGACCTCCCAGAAATATGTGTGGAGGGCATGCAGATGAACTGGGTGAACTACCTTGTTAATGAGCTAGAGAAGGATTGTCGCAAAGCCTAGGTTTTGGGATATGAATTCCATTACAGTTGGTTGATCATTTTCACCGCATTTTTCTCTTGGAAAATTCTTGAAGGAGCCACCTTCCCAGAGATCGAACCCTCAGAGTCGTTGGCCACTCGAGTTTCCACCCTGTGGTACACCAATGGCATGATGAAGAAGTGGCAGTACAATGCATTGCTTCATGCATACTACCAGTAGTTAAAGGTCACCATCAAATCATTTCCATGCATGACACCATGTACCCTGCACCAGTATCGACCAATAGCAAATTTCTGTGCTGATCCTCATTTCATCTACATCACCACATGCAAAGATGAGAACCAAGAAGAAATATAGTCATACAACAAACTGACAGATGAAGATATGGAGTAGATTACAAAGGAGTGGTCGAAGGAATTTCTTGTACCTGTCGCTGATGCAGAACTATCCGACACTGACACCATAGGAAGCCCCATAGTTACAAGGGTTGAGCATGTCGAACAATCCAGTTGGACGAAGAAGAAGAAAAATCAGGAGGAATTCCAGGATATAGAGAGCGATGAGGAGGAAAATGCTTCTGAAGATAACGGGTCTGAATCACTAGGAGGAGGAGGAGACGAAGTACAAGGACATGGAGGAAGAGATGAAAGAGAAGAAGAGTAAAGAGGAGGTGAAGCTACACCGCCTGAAGACCCCCCTACTAGGACAGTGACACTGCAGAAGAGGAATGTTTCTCCAAAGAAACCTTCATCTAGGAAGAAGACGCGTGCTAATAAGCCCCGGTTGGAGGCCACTCTCACTGAGGATGACATCAGTCTGGTCCATGGAGCTATGGAGGATGCTTCCAAGGACATCTTCCAGAGATATGAACAAAAGCAGGAGGAGCTATACAAAATAATCGAGAAGGAATTGAAGGAAGTACAACAAGTTGTTCACTTGGTCCATGCAGTACCTATTGCATCGTATACACCTTCCTCATCGCAGACTATAGAATTGGAGGATGAACCAGCCCAATTGAGAAGGATTGTGGATGCAACAAAAGCCCAGTTCCAGAGAGCACAAAAAGAGAAGGATAAGGCTATTGAATCCTTGAAAAGGGAGAAAGAAGAAGTTTTATCACAATTACAAATAGCGCAGGACAGTGCAGCTGCCCATGAAAGAGAGAAAATAGAGCTTCAAGTGAAGTTTCAAGAAGAGAAATCCTAGCTAGAGAGAGAAAAAGAGAAGATGCTCGCAGAGTGGGCCTTGGTCAAAGAAGTGGTGAGTAAAGCATGTCACTTTGTGCCAGGCTTGGCACTTGAGGAGCAAGAGTCGGTCGAAGATCAAGTAGTAAATCTCATAGAGATCATCCAACAACTTCAGGATACAATAACAGAATTGGAGTCCCAAACTGTACCGAGCACTCCGCAAGAGGTGCGTGACCAAAGGGAGGAGATCGCTAAGAGACCTCACCTCAGAATGTAAAAAATTAAGTGATAAGAGAGCCTATACATATGAATACATCACTAAGGATCCAGAGCTAAGGAAGTTAGAAGTGCAAGTACAAGAGGTGCAACATCAAGCATTCTCATTACAGGCGCAAATGAAGCTGCTTAGCACAGTAGAAAGAATGAAGAGATCCTAGGAGAGGCATGCAGTACAGAAAAAGATCACTACCCTCCAGGGTAAGGTAATGGAAGTTATGCAGAAGCTACAACCTGTGCAAGATGAATCTTGCAAGGTGTTCGAAGAAATTGATGGACAAGCCTTAGAACAAGATCAAGTGGTTGCAGTAGTAGAACAACACCCGGAAGGCCCTATTATAGAGAAGAGGATCCAGGAGCTCGCTGAGAAGGAGGCTCAGGCAAAGAAGCAAGTCGAGGTAGCTCAAGTTAATCTCAATGCCTTCAAAGTAGCACAATTCAGACCAAAGTGACTCGGGACAAGTCACAGGTGAGTGTTGGGGGCCTATTGTCCCTTGACCAAGTTTTGAGGAAACCTTGGTAAGATTTGGCCCACTTTTGGACTTTGACATGATGGTCAAAGAAGGAACGCCCAGGCAGTGCTGAGATCATGGATCTCACTTATTTTGCGGGCTATGTGGACCCAGTAAGGGGTCCTCTAGGGTTTTTTTAATGGTTTTATGGGATGTCGGCCCATGGGTTCTCCCTATGTTTGGCCCTATTGTAAGGGTTTGTAAAGTATAAATAAAGAAGAATGTATTGTAGAAGTAGTAGTCTTGGAGCTAAGTGCAAGTAGTTTGAGTTTATTTGTGAAAAGGAATGTATGTACATTAAGGCTTTCTGCTCGATAGATAGTTGGCTCTCTGCATTGACCTAGTTTTGGAAGGAGCATCTAGTGCTTAGTGCACATATCTCCTCTCTGGTGCAAAGCTCGACTCTGTGGCTTAGTGCACAGGAGTGAATGAATCTAATATTATGATGAATAATAAAGAGGTGAAGCGGTTGGTGGATGTAGCCCCACACTGGGGTGAACCATGCATATCTGGTGTCTCATGGTGTGCTTTGTGCAATGTTATCTCTGCTATGTTTTTTTTTGTTCTTATATTAGATGTGTAATTGATATGTATGTGTTTCTTGAATGCTTTTCTTATGTTAAAATGCTAGATCCGATCCTTAGTGATAAGTGCTAAGTGTTTAAGGTATATAATCATTCATTATTACTGTGTTGATCTATCTTTTATTATGTTCTACGATGTTAATAGGGTTAATGAACTAATGCATGTTGCTTCTTAAGAGTTAACATAATACTCTACGAAGTGTTATTATCACAGATCTATGTCCCAGCCTCGTTATAAGCACCTGCGTCCTGTAATGTCCCCTGCTTCTACCTCAGGTGAGACTGCGCCTGCTTTGCAGGTGTTTCCGAAAGGGTTGGTAATCAAGGTTTTGTTGGTGCATTGTTTAGTGTTGAGCCCTGGGTCTGCCCCTGTGCCAACAATATGATTAATTTGTGTAGATAGCTTGAATATTTTACTTGTGAATTTATGTTAAAAATATGGTCTATACTTGCGTAGATAATCATCACACTTTATATATTTCAAACACTAAACTTCAAATCTCCATACAAGGAGTTAGTTGGGTCTTTCATGCACATGGAGACCTTGTCGCTCGCAAAGAGCCTCAACCCATTCCTTTTGGTTGAATGGTGTAATCATTGCTTGTAATTAGTTAACCTTGTCATATTTTCATTGTATCAATTTTCATTCACTAATCTACAGGTGGCTCCCCCTAAAGGGGCCATACAAAAATCAACAAGCTAAATACATGCAAAAAGCTACAAAATACTTGAAAACAATTCAGGGGTCTGCCCCATACACTCAAAGCAAACTTATATGATTTAGCTACATAGATATACATATTATTTAGCCGTGACATATATGTCACCTACCTATTACTTGTTTTTTGTATATAAGTTTTAGATAGATTTCAAATTTAGTAACCAGGAGGCACGCTTGTGAAAGTAAGACGTGACCTCGCCACATGGATGGCATGGTATTTCAATTCAAGGAATTTCAATTTTGTAGGATACTAAGATTCAAAGCCAGGGAGTCTTCATTAGGACCCCCTAAGAATTTGTCTAGTTAGTACAAGTCGAGTGGTCTTTCCTTAGTACCACATGGTCAAGGAGTTGATTAGCTTAGCTTGGTTGGAATACTACTCGGCTTGGGTAAGCTCAGTAAAATTCCATTTAGGGGGCTCCTGGGCCTCTTCCTCTTTGTAGGTATCCTTCTTCCATCCAAGTGGCTTTAAGAGCCCAAAAGCGCTAGCGACGAGAAGTGGCTAATCTCTACTTCTCTATACTGCATGGGGCACTCTTCAACCTAACCACCGTGGTATTCTAGGACCAATCTTCTTATAATGGTTGGTACAGTTTTGAGATGTGTTTTCCTAATCAGTATAACCTTCAAAACAATGTGGTGGCCAAGGAATTTGATAAAAACTAAAGATTGACCAATAAAATACTTTTAAAGTCAACCTTTCGTCAGTCCACCTTTCACCCATGAACTGAAATTTGAAGTTGTGAATACTTTCCCTTATATTGTAGATGTAACAACTTGTAACAAGGCTGTTCATCCCCTTTTACAACCCCCTTTTTTAATTAACAATATTTCAAGATCACTTCCCAGGTCACCCTGGGGGGTATCAAGCCATTCCGGGCTTGTTTCCCTGTCTTAAAATCTTCAAACATATTGTTGTTCACAATTTATAGCCATTTAAAAGGACTTGCATGTATCTTTTAAGATCATATTTCACCCTTGTTTCACACTTTTTTATTTGAGGAATCCATTGGTTAATTACCCATGACACCGGTTTACCTCGGGCACTCATTCTAGACCATTTTCCAACGCTTTAAGGGAGTGAACAACTCGTTGTTCTCTTTATTTGGTTCTCTGTCCAAAAAATAAGAGATCTTATTTTCATCCTACTATCCATAATTTTCACCCCCTAGGCCATTTTGGCCATCCAGGAACCTGAGGGAGGACAACACCCCCTGATAAAGACTTCTTGTAATTTTTTCACCTCTCTTTTTCCTCCTTCATTACCACCTCGGGTGAAGGACCAGTTGATGTGTGGGTAGTCTCTGCCTCATTCTGAGATATCAAATAAGTTGTAACCAGATTCACAACCGAATAGGCCGGATCTGTCCCAATGGAAAGATTTTTATTATAAAACTAACAAGTGCCTTCAACCATGTACAAAGTATGTACCAATCATGTATCAACTACTCATCAACTATTACTCATCAATATTTACCAACATCATCAACTATACACCTCATGTATGTGCCAACTCATCAACTACTTGTCTCAACCATGTACCCAACATGTACCTCAACCAAACGCCCTCATCAATTTCATCACCCAAATCTAATTTGTAACTTTGTAATAGACCTGTTGTATATGATCACATACCTGCAAACCTTCCTTAACTTTAACAACAAGAGACTAGCATTTTCATCAATCTTTACTTTAGTCTCACATGAGTAGTTTTGGATTAGTCAACAACCCTAACTTGAAATAATCATAACTATGTACCTGTAATGAATAAAGATATTAAAATAGTACACAATGTTCTTCAATGTTTTTTATGCAATTCCTCCAGGTCACTACTTGGAACCTCTCAGAAAAAGAGTTATAACAAAAATGGCATACCTTGTTGAATTCTGGCTTATTCTAGGGAGTGGACTTGTAGAGCATGCCCCGCAAAGGATATTTTTTGTATGGATATGAAAATTGTACATAGAATACTAGAGAATTTACTCTAATAAATACATTTTCTCATACTTAATTTGGATCTGTTATGAATAAGTTATGACTTTTTACCTGAAACACTTGTTTTAGACTAGTTTCATGACTAGCCACAAACCCTATTTTCCACGGAGTGTAACATCAAAAATACAATGACCAACAAGATTAAAGTTGTACCATAGCTACTTGGATATTATTACTCAATGGAATCCCAATTTCACAGTTTGAATCATTCTATAAAACAATTTGTTGCGAAAATGGTGAGATGAAGTGCAAATAACATGCCTTAGAAAACATCATCAAAAGAATTTATCCTCCCTTGAATTTCGGCCTTCTTTGCTTCACCGTCCCTCTGAAATTAGGGTTAGATATCCTTTGGTTACCTAAGTCACCTATATATATTCAATATGCTCCAGTGTGATTAAAATGAGAGAGCCTTGCCTCTTATTTATACTTTCATGTAGCTTCCTTAAGGGGTTACCTTTTAACCATCTTAACCCACTTTCCTTATTTTAGGGTTAACCCACTTCTAATTTCTCCATTAAATTTATTATTTAAATAATTTATTTTGTATTCACTTTAATTTATAGTACACTCATCACTTCACTTTATTATTTAAATAATTTCTTCTTTGCAAACACTTTAACTACTTTGACTTTTTGGGGCTTCTAGATGACTCATGAGGGTTCTCCAACTTCACATGGCCATAAATCTCTAACCGTGAGGAGTTATGTGATGTTCAACATAACAATGGAAATGGCATGAAATATACTATCCATTTATAATAGTCTTTCCTTCAAATATATCAAAACGCATACCATTATCCATCAAATAAATTTGGGTCCATTACCCAAACTTGAGTTCTCCAACTTCACATGGCCATAAACCTCTAACCGTGAGGGGTTATGTGACGTTCCACATACCAAAAGAAATGGAACGACATGTACTATCCATATATAATAGTATTACCTTCAAATATATTAAAACTCATACCGTTATACATCAAACAAACTTGGGTCCATTACCCAAACCTTTGTGCTACCAAAATTCGCCATTGGACTTTCTCCAAGGGTTGAAATCAATCGCTAAGGGTTGAAATCAATCTACAATGTCACTCTCCAATGGTTGACATCAATGAAAACCTGAAATCCATATGAACTTTCCATCAACCTAAGCCATTTGTTCAACAATATCCCCCTTTGGCATTGATGACAACACAAACATTGATGGAAACACTTAGTCAAGATAAAATTCATGCTTATACTCCTCATCAATGTTTCTATCTCACCCCTTTTGGCATCAATGGAAAATGGTATCTCTCTTTGGGGCTTCTCCCCCTGTCTACATTCCTTTGTTTTCTCTCTCCAAGCATTTCTATCCTGCATCTGATAAATCTCACCCCCTTTGTCATCAATGGAAAATGTATCAATTGTCCTTGGGGATAATCCCCCTGACTGAACTCTTCCTGAAACTGATCTCCTAACCTGAACTATTCCCTTTTTGGTGCTTCCTCATGTAAATCTAAGACATATAAAATAATCATTCAAAAGAATTCATTTTGGAGTGGAAACGTCTATGAGTCTCTAACGAAGATACTCAAAGGATTCATGTGGAAGTGGTTTTGTAAAGATGTCCGCCACTTGTTATTTTGTGCCCACATATTCAACTTTGATGTTATTATCTGAAACTTGTTCTCATAGAAAGTGATACTTGATTGGAATGTGCTTCATTTTGGAGTGCTTCACTGGGTTCTTGGAGATACTGATGGCGCTTGTATTATCACAATAGATTGGAATGGGATCATCATACTCAAATTGTATATTTGTCATAGTTGTTTCATCCATAGAACCTATGTACAACATGTTTTTGTTGCAATATACTTTTCCTCAGCTGTAGATAAGGATATTGATGATTGTTTCTTTCTTAACCATGATACTAAACACTCACCCAAGTAGAACATTTCTCCAATGGTGCTTCGTTGGTCATCAATGCCACCTGCCCAATCTGCATCTGTGTAGGCAATAAGTGATATATCCTTTCCTTTTAGATACCATGACCCAACATCTTATGTTCCTTTGAGATATCTGAAAATCCTTTTCATTGGTAATACATGTGATTCCTTTGGTGCTTCTTGAAATCATGCCACCTGTCCAACTGTTTCCATTACATATGGTCTGGATGTTGTCACATATAGTAAGCTACCAATCATTGACCTGTATTTCCTTTGGTCTGTAGACTTTGAATCATCATCTTTGGTCAACTTGCAACTAGTTTGCATAGGAGTGGTAACTAGTGTGCAATCTTCCATTCCGAATCTCTTTAGCATTTCTCTGATATACTTAGTTTGAGAAATAAAAATGTTAAATTTTCTGCTATTATTAGGTTACTTTCAATTTACTAGATAACAATAGCATAGACAGGATCACTGAGAGAAACACAATCACAAGAGTACACAGGCATTTATCCTGGGAAAACCTCAAGGGAAAGAAAACCCAACAAAAATTCTTTAATATAGATAGCCAATACAATGCCAATATAATGAACCAGAAAATAGAGAATATCCAACACTGAGCAACACACCTCTCTCTCTTCCTTCTTCCGGCAACCGGAAACTACAACTTCCTTCAAAACTTGTGCACTAGATGAGTGAGCTGAGTGTGTGTTCAAATGAGGTGCTGGCCTCTCTTATTTATACAATTATGGAACGTGTGGAAGTTTCTCTTCACTAGCAGGGCCGACTTCTTCTTCTGGGTGGTTATAACCACCTTTGATATATTTTGGGGCCTCTTTAATATATACTAGGGTCGACTTCTTATTTATCCTATTACAGTTAGGGTTTGACCAATCCGCAAAAGGGGATTTGGTCAATTACAATGACCAACATGATCAATCCACAAAAGTGGATCGATCTAATCAATAATAAATATATTTTATCTTTATCCACAAAAGGGGATAAGAATATTCTTTACAGTTACACAATATTTTAACACTCCCTCTTAACAAGAAGGATTTTCTTTATCTTTTGACAGGTCACTGAATGTCAACATCAACTAGGTAGCGAAATCCACTGGATAACATGATCAACTAGGCAACATCATCAACTGGGCAACATCATCGACTGGATAACATCATCGACTGGTTAAYAGGAGGCATCAATATCTTCCACTTGGTCATCTGGCATCATGATCACTGACTGACATATCTATAAATCATCAAAWKTTTTGTTCTCTTTATCTTCACACAGAAGATACTCTTTCTTATCATCACACAGAAGATGTCTTATGAGTTTTGTCATTCCTTTTATGTTCTCCCTTCTCTTTTAGTCATCTATCTCACCCATCCACTGGGGAGGACTACTACCATAGCTTCACTCCTAGTCATCCCACATGAACTAGAGAAGCTAAGATGCTAGCCTGGGCAAGACTAGACTCCCTTTCCATGATCCGCGCAGGATCACAACACAAACCTCAATAGCCAACTAACCATTCCACATGGTCAAGGTTTGTGTTCCAAGATACTCAATCCTTGGCTAGAGGAGAGTATCTTCCCACTACCCCTTGGATAAACATCCACATTCCTTTCTACGAGGGTGGTCACACCCCTTTCTACGAGGGTATTCTAGCATGTCCCTAGAGTATCCAAAACTCAACACTTGGATAGAGGCCAACCTTGGAAAATTTCTCATTCCCCTTCTCTACAAAGGTCTCTTCCTTCTCTACAAAGGTCCACCTGTGGGATTGCTCATTCCTTCTTTACGAAGGTCTCTTCCTTCTCTACGAAGGTCTAGCTATGGGATCTAAAAGAATCTCTTATGGTCCAAAATATTTCAATGGTATAATACCATGCTACCCATCTCCTGGGCACCATCCATCTACTGGATAGCTTTCATCTTGATCAAAATATCTGGGCACCATCCATCTTCTTTTCTAACTGCATCAAATCACGATCCTTCATTTTGAACTCAGAGACATGGCTCCCTCTTGCACCAAGCTGATAGCTTCTAGTCATCATCCTTGAAGTTTTCTTCTATAATATCCTGGGTACCTTCTTGAGTTCGAATATTTATTTCTTTCTGTCTTCATACTGGATCAACCTTCTCCCTCTGCATCTATAAGCACAATACTGCAGCAACCTGTAGTTACCTGCATCTCATCCACTATATCTGAGTATCCATCTTTTTCTTCATCTTGAATATTTTTGTTCTGCATCTTTAGGATCTTCCTGCTCCTATATAAATATCGGATATTGTCTGGTCTTCACTGACTGTCACCATATCATATGTTCTTTTCATGTTGTCTAACTTCTGCAATTCATGGCATAATTTCTTTCTTCTGAGACTTGTAAACTTACTTACAATATGCTTTCTTTGTCACTCTCATGAGTGATCATACATGAAATAAATATGTTATCTCTTTCTTCATCCCCTTCTTTAATACTTCCTTCATAAGTCTACATAGACACTGAAATAAAACAAGGTTAATTAACATTCTCAAAAAAACTAACTTGTAATGATAAAGTATTGAAGTAAAAAAGATACTAGAAATAAACATGAATACTTATCTTTTGTTTTTGTGTGGGGATGCTCCACGGAATCCACCATTTGTTATATTTCTTCAAATCAACTATCTTCAACTTAAAGTGCATAATCCTTAATTTCTGCTAAATCTTTCTTTGAGGGAGCATATTCCTCTTCCTCTACGACATGTGCTTGATGTTTTCTTTTCCCTTTTCCTTGAGGACAGTCATAGGAAAAGTGTCCCAACTTTTGACAGTTGTAGCATCTGATCTTTGAAACATCTTTCTTCTTGTCTGGAAATCTTACGGAGTTAGCTTCTTTATTTTTCCTTCTGAAGGAACTTCTTTTTTTATTTTGAACTATAAGAGCTTCATCTTCGTCAACAATTAATCTCTTATGTTGGTCTGCAAGTCTAGATTTTTTGTGTGTGCAATCTGCCCATAACTTGTCAAACTTGGGTACCTTGCTTCTTTCACACACACCTTGTACAAAAGGAATTCAAAATGTTGGAAACCCATTTAGGGTTTTGGTTACAAGATCCTTGTCACTAATGACATCTCCAATAGCTGCAAGATGATCTCTGATCTGAGAAATTCTCATAAGGTAGGATGTGATAGATTCTGAGTTTTCCATCTTCATATTACGAGGATGATTTCTTAAGGTAAGATTCTGGCTGATGTCTTTTCTTTCATATAACCTGATGAGTGCTTCAGACATTTGACTTGCTATCTGTAGTTTAGATATATGAGGGATCAAGTGATCCTTTACTGAATCTGACACGATTCTCTTTGCTTTATTTTAACTCTTCTTATGCTTGTTCTTTTGCTCTGCTTCATCTGGTTCTGATACACCTACTGTAACATGTGCTAGGAGATCATTCTCATCTAGAATCATCTACAACCTATGCTTCCAAGATCTGAAGTTTCTAGATCCTTCCACCATGTCTTCTACCCTCATGTTGGTAGCCATTGTTTCTTGCAATAGAAACCCTAGCCCTTCGGGCTATAGAAATAATAAAAAAAACAAATTTCTTGGATCTAAAAACTGAACTCACCAAAAGATGCGTTGGTTTGAGGCGAGTATGTTGGTACAGTTAGATTTCTGAAAATCCAAATTTTACCCCTTCAAACTTGATTTGTGTATTTCTGGACTGGTGCTTCTGGTTTTCTGGTACTTCTGGTACTCTGGTGCTTCTGGTACTTCTGGTACTCTAGTTTTCTGGTACTTCTGGTACTTTGTGAAAACTAGGTTTTCACTTTCCAGGAGATCTAGCCACTGAAAATGTGCGCTGAAGATGCCAAAATGTTCCTTGAGGTAGGGTGCACCTTTCTAGATGGATTTGGGGATGAAAACCTTCTTCAATAAAAAGCCATAATTTTCATGTATGGCAACAATGACATTTTTCTTTTTACTGTGAAAGATGCTCTCTTCAACTTAGCTCTGATACCATGTTAAAGTTTCTGCAATTATTAGGTTACTTTCAATTTACTAGATAACAATAGCATAGATAGGATCACTGAGAGAAACACAATCACAAGAGTACACTAGCATTTATCCTAGGAAACCCTCAAGGGGAAGAAAACCCAACAAAAATTCCTTAATATAGATAGCCAATACAATGCCAAGATAATGAACCAGACAACAGAGAATATGAAACACTGAGAAACACGCCTTTCTCTCTTCCTTCTTCCAGCAACCGACAACTACAACTTCCTTCAAAACTTGTGCACTAGATGAGTGAGCTGAGTGTGTGTTCAAATGAAGCATTGACCTCTCTTATTTATACAATTATGGCACGTGTTGAAGTTTATCTTCACTTGCAGGGCCGACTTCTTCTTCTGGGTGGTTATAACCACCTTTAATATATTTTGGGGCCTCTTTAATATATACTGGGGCCAACTTCTTATTTAGCCTATTACAATTAGGGTTTGACCAATCCACATAAAGGGATTTGGTCAATTACAATGACCGACATGATCAATCCACAAAAGGGGATTGATCTAATCAATAATAAATATATTTTATCTTTATCCACAAAAGGGGATAAGAATATTCTTTGCAGTTACACAATATTTTAACAAAAAATTCCTTGGTTGCTTTGACATATTTGAAGACCCAGAAAGAACGATAGTTCTCCAATTAATGAAATTTCAAATTCATTCTGCATATCCTTTGCAAATTTCTGGCTTAACCTGTCATTAGTACTTCCAAAAACAATATCATCAACATAAATTTCAATTAATAAAATACTAACTTGAGTTACCTTGATGTAGAGGTTGTTGTTTGCGATTCCTTTCCATAGTTTGTAGGGAGTTTTTTCATTGTTGTTTCTGAGCATTAATCTGTTTTGAATGTGAACTTTTGTAAGCACTACATGTGTCCAAAAAATATATGTCAATTTGGAATCCATTAACATTGTTTGAGCCATTTCCTATGTAATTATCATCCATTATGATAATGTTCCTTTGTCTTTGAACCACTGTTTGAACCAATATATGAATACATGCTCTCATCCATACTTTCCAAGACTTTACTTGCGCAACTGTCCATAATGCTGACCCATTTATCACTATACTTTCATGAAGTCTTGATTAATACATCAAATTGTACTTCTACTAACTACTCTAGATTTGTCTTCTCAAACTCTACAAGCTGCTCAAAGGATGGTTCTTTGGTCTATCACAAGTATCACATAGACTCCCCCTGTCTAATATTAATATTAGTTGGGAGTCTCTATGCCGTATGGATCAGAACAATTCCTGCTTTGATGTGTATTCATCATCATCTTCATTGGTAGATTCATCATCGTCTTCATTGGTAGATTCATCATCTCTATAAGATCTAGCTTCTTTGTTTCTATTTGTGGATTCATTTTTCACTTCAATTCCTGAAAGTACAATCTATTGAACCTATTCCTTATTTACCTGTCTTTATTTTCTTTCAGTTATTTTCCAAACCTTTCTGTATCTGACATATTTATTTTTCTCTATAGAATTTTCTTCATCTCATTTTATTGCCAATCTTGCAATCTCTGGGACCTGGTATTTGTTCACCTGTTCTTCATGTTTTATTATCCATACTTTCTTATATCTGATATCTGTGTTCTCTTTCATGGAAGTATCGATCATGCTTCTATAATCACTAGCTATGTGTCCATAGTTATGACATTTGTAACATTCAATGTTACGTGGGGCCACATATGCACTTCTTGCTTGAACATTTCTTTTATAATCCCTCCAATCTGCAACCTTATGTCCAAAATTAGTACAATAAAAACAATGACCATAAAATAATTTTTCATACATGGGAGTGAATGATCTTATTTGTGGTGTAGTCCTTCTAAATTTCTACCTTGACTGGTCATGATCATGATTGAAGCTTCTTTGTGGCTTGAACATGAATGGTCTTCTTGAAGATGTATCTTCATTTCTTAGATTCTGGTTGACCATGATTCTTTCCTTTGATTACTTATGCATAAATCTTTCTATTTTCTTCATTCTTATTTTCTAGCAACCTTGAGTGCTTCTCTTCATTCTCTATAACTGATGTCGATGTTTTTGTCTCTTCAATGTTCTTGTTGAGATTGACGATTTTACTTATCAATATGACAACTTCTTATTCAAGCTTCTCAACCTCTTCTTCTTTCTTCATTATCTGAGACTTCATGACTTCTTCTGTTATTTTGGCTTCTTCAAGATGAATTTTTAATGTGATTATTTCTTCTTCAAGTCCTTTCTCTTCTTGACCAAACTCTTCCTCAAGATGGTTTATATCGTTAGTTATTTCCTTAAGATGATCTGTCAATATCTTCTCTCTCATTTCTTCTTCTTCCTTTTGTGCTTCTATGTTGGCTTCCAAATATTGCTTTTGATATTCAAGATTTTCTTCGATCCTTCTAGCTTCTTCTAGCTAAGTTCTTAACTTCTCGATGACCATTTGGGATTCTTAAAAAATGTGAACACTTTCCTTTTGTTTCATCAATTCTTTCTTTAGTGACTTTTTTTCTTCTCTTAGTTCATCTAAAGTAGTAATCAATTATCTGGTGATTATGTACTCTTCATCTTCTGAATCTGTTTGACATGGTTAACTTAATTCTTCATGATCTGTATCTGCATCTTCTTTGGGTGAAGAATATATGTCATGTAATGTATCCCAAAGTTCTTTGGCTGATGAACATTTACCAACCTTTTCTATTATCGTATTAGGTAACCCTTCCCAAATGAAATACATTTCTATTTTGTTATTCTTCTTCAATTCCTTCTTGGTTGCAGTCTTTTCCCTTTTTGAACTATTATATCCTGTAACAACTGATATCCAAATATAATGTCCCTGTGTCTGTAAAAATACTTTCACCCTTCTGATCCACATCTCATACTTAAAACCATTCTGACCATTAAGAATTGGTACTCCATTCTCATACTAATCGATGATCTCCTTCAAGTGGTTAAACTATTTCCTGAAGGAACCAGATCTGATACCAATTGTTGGATTACTGAGAGGGGGGATGAATCAGTAATAGATAAATTCAATCCTTTTTAACCACAATATGCAAGTGTTATATCAATGTAGCATTATTATCCAATAGTTGAAGAGTAAATAAACAATGAACAAATGAGCAATCATACACATACACAGTACACCAGTATTTTTACATGAAAACCCAAAGCAGGAGAAAACCACGTAATGTTTTTTCTTATATGTATTTAATAATTACATTAATTGGAAGCACCAACTTCCTTTGTTTTCCAGCTGCAACTGGAAGAAGGCTTCAATGCCCTAGTTTCTCAGGCTACAACCTGAGGGAAGCTCCAACTCCCCAATTCTATGGCTACAACCAGAAGGAGGCTACAACCCCCTATGTTCTCCGGCTACAATTGGAAGGTGGATACAACCACCTATCCTTGCCTTGTCCAACCACCCTGACGTATAAGTAGAATGATGGAACCACTGTCTCATGATCACTGTGAGATATAATGCTGTAAACCTATACCAATCAACCTGCACCAAACAACCTGTACCAATAATCTAAACCATCCATCAACTATACATCAACCTATACCTCAACCTATAATCAACATGTACCATAAAAGGGTGCATCAACCATGCACCAACTTGTACCAAACAACCTGTAATCAACATGTACCATAATCAAGTGCATCAACCATGCACCAACCTGTACCTCAACCTGTACCATGAACAAGTGCATCAACCATGCACCAAACATGTATGAATAACCTGTCACAACAACCTGTCCAAACAACCTATCACACCAACCTATCTCATCAATCTTATTAGCCAAATCATATCTACTCACCAAGATCAATCACCAAGACAACTCTCAAAGAGGTGCATCAACCAAACATAACACACCAACTCATAATCATCACCAAGATCAATACATGCTTCTAATAATATACCAATACAAGTATGCTACATCTTCCATAAACCATGTGTCAACAATACAAGTAACAAGTGCCTCCAACCATGTACCAAGTATGTACCAATCATGTATCAACTACTCATCAACTATGACTCATCAATATGTACCAACATCATCAACTATACACCTCAAGTATGTGCCAACTCATCAACTACTTGTCTCAACCATGTACCTCAACCAAAAGTCCTCATCAATTTCATCATCCAAATCTGATTTTTAACTCTGTAATAGACCTGGTTTATATGATCACATACTTGCAAACCTTCCTTAACTTTAACAACAAGAGACTAGCATTTTCATCAAACTTTACTTTAGTCTCACATGACTAGTTTTGGATTAGTCAACAACCCTAACTTGAAATAATCATAACTATGTACCTATAATGAATAAAGATCTGAAAAATATTACACAATGTTATTCAATGTGTTTTATGCAATTCCTCTAGGTTTTACTACTTGGAACCTCTCAGAAAAGGAGTTATAGAAAAAATGGCACACCTTGTTGAATTTTGGCTTATTCTAGAGAGTGAAGTTGTAGAGTGTGCTCCACACAGAATATTTGTTGTATGGATCTGAAAATTGTACACAGAATACTACAGACTATATTATAACCAATACATTTGGTCTTAGTTAATTTTAATCTATTATGAAGAAGTTATGACATTTTTACCCGAAACACGTGTTTTAGACTAGTTTCATGACTAGCCACAAGCCCTATTTACCATGGAGTGTAACTCCAAAATTACAACGACACACAAGATGAAATTGGTACCATAGATAATTTGATATGTTTCCTCAATGCTCTCCCAATTTCACGGTCTAGATCATTCTAGAAAAAAAGTTATTGCGAAAAATGGTGAGATGACTTGTAAATAACATACCTTAGAAAGCATCATCAAAAGAATTTATCCTCCCTTCAATTTCGGTCTTCTGTACTTCACCTTCCCTTTGAAATTCGGCTTAGATATCCTTTGATTACCTCAGTCACCTATAGATATTCATTATTCTCAAGTGTGATTAAAATGAGAGAGCCGTGCCTCTTATTTATACTTTCATGTACCTTCCTTAAGGGGTTACCTTTTAACCATCTTAACCCACTTTCCTTATTTTAGGGTTAAGCCACTTCTAATTTCTCCATTAACTTTATTATTTAAATAGTTTCTTTTGTATTCATTTTTATTTATAGTACACTCATCACTTCACTTTATTATTTAAATAATTTCTTCTTTGCAAACACTTTGACTACTTTGACTTTTTGGGGCTTCTAGATGACTCGTGAGGGTTCTCCAACTTCACATGGCCATAAATCTCTAACCATGAGGAGTAATGTGACGTTACACATACCATTGAAAATGGAATGACATGTACTATCCATATATAATAGTCTTTCCTGCAAATATATCAAAACTTGTACCATTATCCATCAAACAAACTTGGGTCCATTACCCAAACCTGGGTTCTCCAACTTCACATGGCCATAACTCTCTAACCATGAGGAGTTATGTGATGTTACACATACCACATGAAATGGAATGAAATGTAATATCCATATAGAATATTATTACCTTCAAATATATTAAAACTCATATCGTTATACATCAAACAAACTTGGGTCCATTACCCAAACCTTTGTGCTACCAGAATTCGCTACCGGACTTTCTCCAATGGTTGACATCAATCACTAAGGGCTGAAATCTATCTACAATATCACTCTCCAATGGTTGACATCAATGACAACCAACAATCCATACCAATTTTCCATCAACCTAAGCCAACTGTTTGACAGAGTGACATGGCTGAAATATGATGGTTATCTATTGATGAGTGATGGCCTTTAATATTAGAAAGGTAGGTTGTACATTCAAAATTGTGATGACTTGAATAGTTTCATCATGGATGAACTACATAAAATACAATATACTAGTCATCGTGGTTACCCAAAAATGATCATAGCCACCAAGAAATTGTTTTATTGGCTAGGAATGAAAAAGTACATAGTTGTATATTTAGCTAAATGTTTGGAATGCCAACAAGATAAGGTAGAATAAAAGAATCCAACTGGGTTGTTACATCCCCTACATATTCCATAATGGAAATGGGAAACCATTTCAATGGATTTTATCACAGGATTACCCAAAAACACCAAGAAAAATGATGCCATCATGGTAGTTGTGGACACGTTGAGAAAAGTTTCACTTTATTTTGATAAAGTCCACTTGCAAGGAAATAGGTATTTCCTATCTATTCATGAAATAAATATTTAGGCTACATGGTATTCCTGAGGAAATAATATATGATAGAGATCCAAATTTCACCTTATAATTCTGGAAATCATTGTTCACTAGTTGTGGAACAAAATTGTTGTTTAGTACAACCTATCACCCTCAAACAAATGGGAAAATATAGAGGGTAAACTAAGTATTGGAGGGTATGTTAAGGATGCATGTGATGCATCGTCCCAAGAAATGGGAAGAATACCTACCCTTGGTAGAATTTTCCTACAACAATGGCTACCAAGAATCCTTAAAAATGAGTCATTTTGAGGCTCTCTCTGGTAGAAAATGGAATATACCAATTAGTTGGGATAACCCAGTTGAAAGAATTACACTTGGGTCAGATATGATAAGGGAGTTTGAACAACAAGTAACTCAAATAAATAAAAATATAAAAGTGGTCTAGGACAGGTAGAAGAGCTATGCAGACATCAAAAGGAGTGAAAAAGAGTTCAAAGTAGGAGATCATGTGTATCTCTGAATTAAACCTAGAAGAAGTTCCTTGAGAATGGGAACATGTGCCAAGATAGAACCCTAATTTTTTGGACCTTTTAGAATTATGGATAGAGTGGGACCTGTAGCGTAAATATTATCTTTACCTCCCACAATGAAAGAAGATAATATTTCCATGTTTCCTTGTTAAACAAATATATATACATGATTTTGATCACATAATTGATTGGTCTGTGATCCAAGTGGAGCCAGAGGGATACGTCCTTCCAGAACAACAATGTATCCTAAATAGGAAAGAGATCCCTCTTAGGAACAAAAACATTGCACAGGTCAAGGTGCAATGGAAACACTTTGGTTCCAATGAAGCTCCATGGGAAATGGAGGATGTTGTGAAAGAGGCATACCCTTTTTTGTTCAATGTTGTAGATAGAATTTTTGCAACAGATAGAACACTGAGGATGGTGTTCCTTTAATCGGGGGGGGGGGGAGATTTTAACACCCCTATTTTCCCCATTCTATAAATATAAGTATTATCAAAACCAAAATATGAACATGTGTGTTATGTGACCATTGAAAGACAATGGATCTTTTGATATATTTTGTAATGTGCATATTGATTATTAATGCAATAGAGAAATGTTGAACTACTAATAAAGGGATTCCCTTCATGGATTACTATTTCATGAGAGGAATGGTGCAAGAGGGAATCAATTACTGGTTGAAATGACCCTTCCAGGAAGTACCCTATCAAATAAAAAACAATGCAGACCCTGAACTGTCCTTTTTCAGGAAACGTGATTACCAGTCAAGATGGTAGTTGGGTAGTCTCCTAGAGAATTAATGAAGGGTGGGAAGAGTACCCTAAGGAATATTTTGACATGATCCATGAGATATTGAGTAATAATACACAAAAATAGGAGGAGGATGGATAGGAATGGGGAGGAACGATTGGGGAAAGGAGGTTGGAGCACTGGAGAAATGGTGGGGTCGAAAAAATGAGAAAATACAGAGGCAGAAGAAGCTCCCAAGAAACCTTGCAAAATACCAGAATTCCTCTCATAGCATCATACCCTTACTGAGGGGTGGTTTTCTATAGCATTTCAAAGCACAACCTTTCCTATGGTTGGGTGGAGAGTGTCTCATCTTTTAGTAGTAGCTAGCATATCTAAAAAATTGTAGATAAGTAACATGTTTTGTTTATGTGTATTGATTTGAGTACATGAATGGTTGAATGGGAAGTATGATGATTTTAGATATGAATGTCTGACCTACAAATTTGATTGTGAAATTTTGAACATGGTCCTGTGTTTTCATAAATTATACATCTGCATAAGAAGTCATGTATTTGTGAATTTGGGTAGTCTCTCTCTTCTTAGCTAAATAACTACAAGTATATATCTATGAAAAGCTTGTGAGATTAGTAAATGTGGAAAGGATATGAACTTATACATTCATTCGAGAAGGTAAATAACTTGAATCTATGAAATAACCCAAGTAAAGAGATGCCCTACCTACTGTATGCACCATTGTATATTTCTCATATGAAAAATATATATATATATATATATATATATATAAGTGTGTATACTTGTACATCGCAGTGTTGGAACACCCGTAAACAATAAATCTTTGGAAATGGGGTGATATAAAGGGACCCTGGGAAATCCATAGACTACCTTGTAAAATCATAAGCATCCTTGAGACTCGGTAAGACTTGTAAAGGACTTAGATAAATACTTGCGTGAAAGTGGCTAAGTCTTAATTCGGTTGTTAAGCTAGTGAAAAACCCTAATTTGATTTGGAGGATCATGACCATTGATTTAGCATAGAGGTTTAAATATAGGCCCTTCATCGAAACAAGGGTGAGACATGATATCAATCTTTGATTTGGAAGGATCAGAGAGATTGTGACCCTCCATCAGAATTGGATATGAAGCCCGTGGAATATGCACTTCGAAGTCAACGAGGGTCGTTGATCTATCAGAGGGTGTTCATGGAATATTATGGGCCATTAAATCCATCTTGGTGGATGCAGTTGGATTCCCATGGTTGAAATGACCCTAGATGTTGATGTGGAGGCATTCTAAAAAGGGGACTGTGAGGGACAATCTAGGCCATCCATCGGGGAAAATACCACAAAAAACCTATGTCGTAGATCATTGTGGGTCTCACTTAAAAGAGACTAAGAAATGAGATGAAGTTAGTGTGACATTTCATGATGACAAGGATGCCATCATGTCCAAAGGATAACATGTGTGAACATGTGATTGAGGAAAGGACCAAGGGACAATCCCTATTGGATCATACCTTGGGACAGGTGTCATCGAATCTGAACAATCCAATCTATGAGATAGAGAAATCTCATTCATCCTTTGGAGGAGGATATTCGAAGTGATCGTGGATACAAAGAAAGGTTTGACCCTAAGGGGAGCACTCCGAGGTTAAATCTAGTCCCTTTATTAGGGGGTTGGTCACAAGGAATGCTATTCATTGATTGGTCGTAGGATTTTTTGTTCCCCATGGCAAGGTTTAACAAAGGGAAGTGACATCAAATGTTATCTTGATGGTTAGCGTGTGATGGGAAGGACATGTGCCATCACCTGAATGGATAAGCCAAGTACTTCTGTAATGACATGTATGCCATGAAAAGTACATGTGGAGTTCCACATGTTGATTAGTGGTTACGCCATGTGTCTCATCATTGTGCCATGGGGTGACAAATCTCTCCCTAGGAATGGCACAAGACCAAGGGTCATATGTGACGGGGGTTGGGAGACTTATGGAACTCACTCCAAATCCTTTCCGTTAGATATCTAATGAAGATATACCGACCATCCATCATAGAGTGTCTCTCGGAGTGAGTCACAAAGATACAGTCTCACGAAGGAGCTGTGAGGTTTAATCTAGAGCATTTATATGTTGATATCAAAGGGGTATCGAGATACAAATATGACGATTAATTCAATGGGATGGAGGAGCTATGAGAAGGATATCTAACCATTGATGTGTTAGGACAAGAATATCGCTGAGGATAGATCTGGGCCATCCATCACAAAGTGTTATGTGGAATGGTATTTCCTAGAGACACTTCGACGAGGAGGCTCTGAGATGCAACCTAGACCGTTGATCTACTAAGGTATGAGGAACCCCATAGATGATATCGACCATCAATATTTAGTTGAAGAATCAAGTAGATGAAGTGAATGGTTCCATGTGTCACAATGGAGGTAGTGCCACATGTCAAGCATAGAAGGTGCCACATGGTATAGTGAATTGGAACCCATAGGTCAAGAGTAGTAGGCACAACTAAGAAGCACCAACCTAATCCTATTCGTCCATCTCCAATTTCATGGAGCCATCAGATCCGTTGGAGAGGGGGGGGATTTTTGGAATCAACAATTGGAGCATGCAAGGTAACCTATCGTGGGAACACTCTGAAGGGGGAGTTCTGATAGTGATGCAGAGTGATATTAGCAATTCGATAAACATTGGCCAAGGTTGAATATGGCAGGTTCCACATCTGCACCATGAAGCTTGGCGTGTGTACCCGATATCCATGTTAACACCATGTAGGTGTAAGCATGTGATAGGGTACCACATGGATGACATGTGGTAGTGAGGTGATCTTGGGTTAATATAGGATGAGCACTTTGAGAAGCTGTAAATTTTGATCTAGAGCTCAGTCTGGGGAAAACTCATAGCCGTTGGAAATATCTTGATGAATAGAAGATGATGGTGCCATCTAAAAGGAATTTTAATACAGATTAAGGGAAAAAAACTTTAATGACCCATTCCCTTAAAATCTACTTAGGGGATTGGTTGTGTTACAAAGGTACCATGTATGTTTTATGTAAACAAGATTATAAGAAAGATACACATGATATATACTATGTATCAAATCTAAAACATGATATGATAAGTGTAGGACAATTGATGGAGAATGGTTATGATGTATTATTCAAAGGCTCAACATGCTTAATTTTGGATAAATCACCTAGTAGGAAACTCATTGAAAAAATCCAAATGACTAAGAATATAATGTTTCCATTAAATTTAAAGAGTGTCAATTTGTCCAAGTCATATGTCCAAAATGTCTCAAACAAAGATGATACTCTCTTATGGCATGATAGGTTTTGTCATCTTCCCTTTAGGAGTCTTAGTATTCTTAAAAAGCATTCAATGGTGAAAGGTATTCTTTCTTTGAATGAACAAGAAAGTCCTTGTGAAAGTTGTGTACTTGGAAAGAATAAGAGATACAACTTTCCAACATCCTCCCATAGAGAAAAATAAAATTTATAAATGCTTCACACAAACCTGTGTGGACCAATGCAAACCCAATCCATTGGTGGAAGTTTTTATTTTCTGACCTTTAATGATGATTTGAGCAGGAAACGTTGGATTTATTTTCTTAAAACAAAGTTTGATACCTTCTCAAAGTTTAAATATTTCAAAGTTGAAGAAGAAAAATAGAGTGGAAAACTTCTGAAGGTGCTCAGGTCATATGGAGGACGAGAATACAATTCAAAATATTTTACAAATTTTTGTAGACAACAAGGAATTATAATGCAGACTACAACCATATGTACTCCAAAACAGAATGGAGTGGCTAAAAGAAAAAATCAAACCTTCATGAACATGGCGAGAGGTATGCTCAGAGAAAATAATTTGTCCAATGAGTATTGGGATGAAGGTATTTCCTATTCATTTTACATTCTGAATAGATCTCCCACAACAAGTGTCAAGGATACATTACCTCAATATTCATGGAGTGGAATAAATTTGAATGTTTATCACTTCATAATTTTTGGTTGCATTTATTTTTCACATACCCCTGAAGACTTGAGAAAGAAACTTAACAACAGGAGTGAAAAATGCATCTTTGTAGGATATAGTGAACAATCAAAATCCTACATATTATTCAATCAAATCACCAAGAATGTTTTTATGAGCATGGATGTCAAATTCCTTGAGAATAATTCATGGAGTGAACAAGAAAATGTAACATTGGATAGTCAAAATCCACTGCAGGTAATTGAGGAACAGACACAAAAATCATAAAAACAAGCACATCCACCAAGACTACCAATATTACAGGTAAAACGATGGAAATAACACTCTGGAAATGTTTCTTCTTCCAACAATGAATCATCCTCTTCGACGGAAAATTAGCGAACAATAAGTATAAGATAAATATATGAATAGAATAATTAAATTCAGTAACAAGGTCATTTTTCCTTACTATCCTATCAACCAACCTTCTTTGAAGAAGCAGTAAAAGAGGAACATTTAGTATCCAAGAGACAAAACTATAATAGGTGTCAAGAAGGTGTATGAAACAAAACTTAATCAGAAAGGAAAGATCGAGAAGCATGAGGCAAGCATAGTTTCCAAAGGTTTCTCTCAGCAATATGGCATAGGCTATGGTGAAATGTTTTCTCTTGTAGCAAGGTTAGATACAACAAGGATCATTTTAGCTACTGCAAATTAGAACAAATGGAAAGTATTCCAATTTGATGTAAAGTCATCCTTTTTGAATGGAATTATATCAGAATAAGTATATGTGGATCCACCACTTGGTTTTGAGGTCAAACGAAAAGAGGATAAAGTGTATAAGTTGAAGAAATATGTGTATAGCTTGAATCAAACTCCAATATCTTGGTATAGTTGAATTGACTCTTATCTGATCAACAATGGATTCGGTAGGAGCAATAACGAGCCAACACTCTATACAAAATCATATTAGGAAGGTAGAAGGCTCATTGTGTGTCTCTATGTTGATGATATGATTTATACATGTAATATAATGTTAGAATAATTTAAAGATTCCATGAAAATAGAGTTTGATATGAATGATCTTGGACTCATGAAATAGTTTTTTAAATTTTAGTTGAGCAATCTGCCCATGGTATTTTCGTCTGTCAGAAAGAGTATGCTACAAAAATTTTGAAAATATTTAGAATGGATAAATGCAAGCCAACATAAATTCCTATTGCACTATGAAAAAAATTGATCAAAGAAGATGAAGGATAATAATTTTATTCAACTTTATATAAGAGGTTGGTAGGTATTCTCATGTAGCTTACTACAACTAAACCTGATATAATTTTTTCATCAAGTTTTATTTCTAGGTTTATGGAATCCCCCAACGATTCTCACTAGAAAGTGGGAAAAAGAATAGTAAGGTATGTTGTAGGGACAATCAAATATGTTTTTTGGTACACAAATTTTTAATATTACTCACTTTCATGGTACATAGACAATGATTTTATAGGTAGCATGGTGTTACGGAAATATTCCCCTGTGGACAGGTGATCTTTCCCTTGGATTATTGACCCCTATACCAAGACAGAAACAATCATTTGGACATTATAATTCATATAAACTCATTTTATTATCAAAAAAGAGAGGAGAAGGTAAAGTAGGATGTACTCCATTTATGACGTTTGTCCTAGTTTCTCCTATCCACAAGCTTGATCCAATTTCGGGTGCAAATCAATACCTGC
Source organism: Picea engelmannii (assembly GCA_009831015.1). Taxonomy (NCBI): domain Eukaryota; kingdom Viridiplantae; phylum Streptophyta; class Pinopsida; order Pinales; family Pinaceae; genus Picea; species Picea engelmannii. The sequence goes on from ML795254.1 coordinate 324,161, forward strand.
AATGAATAGAAAGAAATAAGTTATTTCCTTCTACTCTAATGGATTATGAAAATAAAATTCATCTATGAAAATTAAATTAAGCATATACAAGCACATGAAACCACACACTTGAAGGAAATAGGGAAAGTATATTAAATGAGAACAAATAAAACTTACAGACCATGAATGATGTTAGATACAACTCCTCCAAGCTCTCCTCGTCCAACCCTTGCAAGAATCCCATGATCATAAGTATGATATCTTCAAGCTACCTCCAGAATCAAAGGTTTGATACCTCTAATCTTCCTCCTTCCTCCTCTTCTCCATGGAAATACCTCATTATATAGGATTTGGAGGCTTAACCACCATGTAGAAGATCACTCACTAGATCCACTAAAATGGTATCTCCAATAATTTTAGGGAGAAAATATCTCTTAAGGATTTTAGGGAGAAAATATCTCTCAAGGATTTTAAGGAGGAAATATCTATCAAGATCCACCAAATTAGGATTTTGGTTTGAAAAAATATCTCAACCATCCATGATATTCTCAACCTCTCCTTAAGATTAGGAAACTAAATGTGAGGTGGTTTCTCACACTAAACTAATTTCCTTTTTATGAAGATTAATAAATAATTCATGTTCACATAGTATTTTGACCTTCATATCAATAATAATGAATAATTCATATGATATATTTCTCTACCACATTGACTAAGGATTGTAACAAATGTTATTTTATGGTGTCAAGGTGTATGTGACACTTAGCAAGGTGCATATGACACTTTTATGACACCTGCAACACTTAGGGTGAGGTACTCAAGTGTGGAATTTTTATGTGTAACATATTCCCCCTAAAGTGTGAGGTCAGAAGAGAAATTGATGGTCGAAAAAATTTACTTTTCTTCAATGAAAGCGTGTGGAGTTGGAGAACATGACATAAGTTGCAAACAACCATCAAACAATATTAATATGTGTTATGTTTCCGATGCATGCATACCTATGATCAGAATACAACATGAATCGAAGCATGGCCATCAACCAATAGATTGCAAATCAATGAAAATAAACTAAGGATATGGCCATAAGAGATACAATGTAGATCCATACCTCCATGACATGAACTGATCATATCCATGAAAAATACATAGTGGAGCTATGATATGATAAAAAATATCCACAGAACAATGCAATGTGGATCTATGTGACAATATATATATCAACATGCTAAAATGATCTCCTTCGCAGTGTGGGAAAATCATATAACAAAGTGAATTCTCAACCCAAGGTCTTTGTCCCAATCCCGATGTGGTATGAATATATCCATGTGAATAGACGATTTGATGTTGAACATGGTATAAACCACTTGATTACTGATCATTGAGGTAAATCGTTAACAAGTGCAATGGAATTCATTAATGATGTCAAGGACTCCCAAGGTACCCTAGTACATTCCAATGAATGTGAATAAATGAGATAATGTCAAACATTTGTGGAATCATCTGATCATAGGTAAATTATGTAAACATATTGTCGGAAGCGAGGCAGCCTACCATTGACTCGTGAAGGTCCTAAGGTACTAACTGGTTTCTAAGTCTAATTCTTGGATGATGTGTTGAATTTGATAGGAAAAGACCTGTCAAAGGAGGGCCTTGATGTATCCCCCATCATCAACATGAAACTAACATAGGAAAGTAATTTAAGATGGTGAATCAAATGAGTATGGACTGACACAAGAAATGGAAACTAGCAATACTGCATATGGATGGTTTGAAGTGAAACTTCCCTTGAACATGATGAGGCATGAGCACAGACTTGGAAGCATTGACTCGATGAGTACCAAGAATGTAATGTGACAACAATAAGAGCACTCTTCGACTAGATAAAAAATTATCGAGACACATGGAATTGGTATGACTCAGAGACAAACAAATTACCCAACTATAAGACGAGACGCAAACTTGTTCCATGTTCAAGGCCGACAATAGCTACCATAAAGGATTCCCAAAAACTTGACCCACTTCCTTCATTTTTTTTCCCCACCCTGATAGATGAGTACCTCTTTTTCATTTAACAAGCTCAAGGATGGTAACACATGCTCAATATAACTCACCTTCGGTAATTTCCTCTTCCTTTATTTACAAAACTGGAAGAAGTAAGGGTTTGTTCCCATATGGGTCCTTCAATGTGTAGTTTAGTGAGTCCAGAGAAGGAAAATTCAGTGTTTTTTCATGTTTAGAGAGTTTGAAAAGAACTTAAAGGTGACTCCATGGATGATTTTTTTGTAAATTTAGTATCCCAAGCCCGAAAAAAGGGTAAAAAAATTTAGGGGAGAACTCTTCTAATCATGCTTGATTAGAGTGTTCCTTTTTCGTAAATAGTCTCGCAAGGCTAAAAAAGATATAACCTATCACTCTAAAGATTTCCTTTTAAACATTTTAATGAGTGTGAAAGGAAGTAAGATCACTCAACAATGTTTGCATGTTAGAGAGTCAGAAAAGAGCTTAAAGGAGACGCCAAAGAGTTCCTTTTTTGTATAGATTTTACTAGTCCGAAAAAGAGATAAAAGTGTACTCGGTAACCTATTCTCACATATTTACATGCACGAGAAAGAGAAAATACTAAGTTCTATAACTTATTCTCATGTATTTACGAGCACGATAAAGAACAAAGATTAAGATCATTCTAGAAAAATACTACTATGTTATGATGGGAATGACCTTCGAATGATGATCACTCCTAGCAGCGTGTCTCTCTAGAGGTAGTTTTCCCCCAAATTATTTGGAAGAAGTTAGCGGTTTTTATTCATCATGATGTCCAGCAGCTAGAGACCTCCCCCCCAAGCATCATTTCCTATGGTGATTCTTCTTCTTTCCTCGTTTAGGTTTCCAGTTACTAATGGAAACAATTTCACTAGGTGGAGGTTCAAGTACTCAATCTAGAGTGAGAATCAATTGTAATGGAAGGGGTATGTTTCATTTTTTAATGAGATTGACAGAGACAATGAACTATGCTCATAGATTCTATTTAATTTTTTAACGAGCTTTCCACAGAGAAGAAAATCTATTCTCAATACCTTTGTTTCATTTTTTAATGAGCTTTCCAAAGAGAAGAAAAACTATTCTCAAAACCTCAATTTCATTTTTTAATGATCTTTCCACAGAGAATAAAAACTATTCTCAACACATCTCCTTGATCATGGCTTCCAAGAGGACAATGCTATGGAAGGAACACATGTCAAGGGACAAAATTCAGCCATGGCTTCTTAGATATCTTTGCTAGATGGAAGAAAAACACCCCTGAAGGAATACATGTCGATGACCTCGATAAGGGTAGGGAGATCTAGATCTAATATCCATATCGAAGAGATGACCATGTTAATTTCCATATATAAGTTAGGAGAAGGGAGAGATTCCCTCTCGTGCACCATTGAATGCATGGGGAATGTCGTTACATAATTTACCTGCAGTGGGGCGAACATCGCTGGCATGTATGGACCATTCAGGGAAGGTAGATGGTTGACTATCAGATGAGGGTCAATGAATGAAAGTTGGTCGATCATTAATATGTTTCCATTTTGAGGGAAACATATCACTCAAAATAGAGTGGACACAAAATATCTCATAACATAGAAATAGTCTCTCCCAAGGAGGAGTTTAAAGTCCAAGGGGTTGTGAACTACCATCACATCGATGCAGACCATTTTTTCACCAAAAATAACCAAAAACTGAGGAAGGATCCCTAAAGGTTGACTAAATATTCTATCAAAGGTCAATAGATTCTGAGTCATGGGTCTAAGTTGTAGGGAACCAATATCCTTCCAAGAATTCACAGATAAGATGCTAACAGAAGCACCTTCGTCTATTATAGTGTTAGGAATATTCCTATCACAAAAATGCACAATGATTTGGAAAGGAACGTAAGAAGGAATACGAGGTTATATCAAATGATTCCAGTCAATAGAAATCATCTGATTTCTTGAAGGGGGTTCCATCGGGGTGGGCAGAGTGCCCCCTTGTCTGGTTGAATCGGTATTAACGAGGTAGACCTGAGAGACATCCTCACTTTTTGAATGAGGAGTGGGATCGACCAATGACAGAACCAGATCGACCACTTTGGCACCCTTCACATGAAGAGTGGGGATGATCGATGATGAAACTAGATCAGCCACTTGGGTTTCACTTTTCAGATGAACAGTCAAGATGATCAATGATGAAACTGGATCAACTACTTGGGTTAGTGGTTCAACCGAGGATGAAACTAGATTGACCACATGATCAACCGGAATGACCGTGGATGGAACCATATTGACCAGTCCATCAACTAATGTCATTTTGAGAGAGATCTTATCATGATAACTAGTTGGAATTTGAATATTTTCCAAAAGATAAGAAGCCTTGTCCATATGAGGGAAAATGTGAGAGTAAGGATCACCTTTTCATAACATACAAGGAAATTTGACAATTTTATTCTTCTTAAAAACCTTAACGTCACTAATTGACGGGATGTCACTAGCATGTTTAGTAGCGACTGATGACATTTCTAATACCTTGGGTAGACTAGGGAAATCCCTCAGAAAGTGGACACCCTTACAAATCATGCAAGGGAATTTGGGTTTTGGATTCTTCGTTTTACACTTGTCAATTCTATCAACACTCCCAGTACAATTAATAATAGATGGTTTATTGGATCCAACATGACCTGATGCAGTTGGAGGCTTGGTCTCTTTCTAATTCTTGTTCTTCTTCTCCTTTTGTTTCTTCTTCTTATTATCAACTTTGCTACTTGCTTTAGATATTTCACTAGGCAAAGAAGGAGAAAGGGAAGGAGACCTGACATGTGAAGAAGGATAAAGGTAGACATGATGTTGATTTGTTGGTGGTGTTCTTACATCCAAATAAATAGGTGCATTCGAAGCACAGGTAAAATTCGAGATCACCAGAGTGGGGAACAACCAAAACTGTAACCTGATGGTGAGTCCCATAATAATCAAAGCGACAATGCATGAAGGACCAACATTTCCAAAAGAAGGAAAGTTGAAAGGTTCCTTGAGAAAATGGGTTCCTTCGTTGGTACTCCTAGTAATTGATGCCATTGAAACTGACTCAACCTAAGGTCCACTAAGGAAAACAAACAACACTTGCTACAAATATAAGAAGCAAAAAATAAATAATCCTTCCCACAATGAAACCACTAATTGGTGATGAAATCCAACATTGAGAGATATATATAGGAAGGGGTTGGGATAGAGCGGGTGGATCAATTATGTTGGCGACCTACTTAATGGATTTGCACCTTGGTGAAATTTCCCACATGGTTTTACCCATGGGTGTACCCTCCAAGGAGCATGAGTGAGTCTGACCAATGTTTGAGCTAGGTATGGAGAAGAATCTCCTTCATTGTCACCTTGTGTATCAACCCTAAATATATAGGCCACTAAGGTTACCAACTTGCAGTTAGCCTCCAGGCATGTACAATTAACAGTTGGGAAGGAACGTATGGGTAGGATAACAAGCCTGAAATTATTCAAGAGAACTGAAGACAAGTGGATTGGGATACTACTGAGAACCTCAAACAAATTCAGGATTCACGAAGCTCACAGAACAAATGAAACTAGTTGTTTCTCAAGAAGAACCCCCAATATATGATATTTCCACTACGTGATTTAATCTTTGGAGGGGAAATATCTATTGTTGTCCTACATGCGACCTCATGTTTAACCCCTACGTGAGAGGGGGATCCTGACTATGCTTATACGAACAATTGGATTTACTGCTCCCTAACACAAGATTCTATGTTTGTCTTATGGATTTGGAAATTTATCCTCGCAACCTATTCCAAATCCCTACACTTTAAGATAGTGTAGGTTTGCTACCAGATAATATAAAATTGTCTGATCAATTTTATAAGCGCTTCTTTTAGGGTTGTTGTTTACTCAAGGGTGCAAAAGTGAAACTTATGATGTTTTAGACTCGAATCCAAAATAATGAAGAATAATGAGATGCAAATATTTTTCCTCAATGAATCCTACATACGGGATGGAGAAGAGGTTCAACTTTCTTCATAAAAAACACCCAATTCCCAAATGCAATTTTATAAATGCAATCTACTACACTACCAAAAATAAAGAACACAATTATCTTATTTATTTTATTTTAAAATAAAGCAAATGAAAATACTTTAATGCTTCATTACTTTCAACCAAAATGAAAGAGTCAGATGCAGATACAAAAGATACGAAGAAAAAATATTTTAAACAAAGAATGTACTCAAAGGATAACAAGAACTAAAATAAACAAGTATGATAACTTGTTCAATCAAGAACTCAAATATGCAAAAGAGAAAGAAGATAAACACTCACGAAAAATCCTCAAACGAAGAGAAGAAAGAAAGATAAATCAAGATAGGTTGTCATAAGAGTCCTAATCATCCAGAAAAGCGATATGTTTCAAATGAAGAAAAGAAGGCTCAATACCAATAAAGTTTTGAAAACCTTAGCTGATGAAAATCCCTAATCAATCAAGTAATATGAAATATTTACGAGATGAAGATCAGATAAACTCAAAATGAAAAAAGAACCAAGGGATCCTGTTAACCCAAGGGGACCACAACTAACAGAAAATTTGTAGACTCAAAGGATAAACATAAATGAGTGATAAATGCTCAAATATTAGTAAAACAAATTCAAGAGTATTCAAAGGTCTCTGATAAAAAATCCCCTTAGGATCAGACTGAGAAAAAGTGAGCAGAAATGGGCAAAAAAACTAGAAAATGAGATCAAAGCTCATGTTTCCAAAGGAATAGAGGGATACATCACTTTGGTATACAGTACAAGGGAGTGTTGATCCTATATCAGTGCTCTTGTGTACATAGTATAGGATCACTTCCCTTCCCAAAAACTCTGAAAAAAGGCTAAAAAATGTAAAAAAAATTCTAAAGACACTGTGAAATATTAAATGAAGAGAGAAAGGGAAGTAGATTAGAAAATAATAGAAAATAATATCTAAAGGTGGGAAAAATCTTAGACGATTCAAGGAAATACAATTCAATTTCCTTCCCTAGTGGAGTCACCAATTTCTGTTACATAAATATTCCCTTATGGACATGTGAACTTTCCCTTGGATTATTGACCCCTATACCAAGACATAAACAATCATTTTGACACTACAATTCCTATAAACTATTTTTTATTATCGATAAAGAGAGGAGAAGGTAAAGTAGGATGTACTCTGTTTATGACATTTGTCCTAGTTTCTCCTATCCATAAGCTTGATCCAATTCCTGGAGAAAATCAATACCTGCAGTGAATAGTAAGAAACACGAGAATTCTTTATGCTCTAATGGATTAGGCAAAGCAAATTCATCTATGCAAATAAAATTAAACATAGAAAATCACATGAAACCACATACTTTAAGGAAATATTCCAAGTATATTAAATGAGAACAAATAAAACTCACAAACCATGAATGATGTTAGTAGCAACTCTTCCAGGATCTCCTCGTCCAACCCTTGCAAGAATCTCATGATCATAAGTCTCATATATCCAAGTTACCTATAGAATCAAAGGTTTGATACCTCTAATCTTCCTCCTTCCTCCTCTTCTCCATGGAAATCCCTCATTATATAGGATTTGGATGCTTAACCACCATGGAGAAGATCACTCACTAGATCCACTAAAATGGGATCTCTATGAATTTTAGGGAGAAAATATCTCTCAAGGATTTTATGCAGAAAATATATCTCAAGGATTTTAAGGAGGAAATATCTCTCAAGATCCACTAAATTAAGATTTTGGTTTGAAAAAATATCTCAACCATCCATGAGATTCTCAATCTCTCCTTGAGATTACGAAACTAAATGTGAGGTGGATTGTCACACTAAACTAATTTCGTTTTTACGAATATTAATGAATAATTCATGTGCACATAGTATTTTTACCTTCATATGAATAGTAATGAATAATTCATATGATATATTTCTATACCTCATTGAGTAAGGATTGTGACAAATGTTCTTTTATGGTGTCAAGGTGTATGCGACACTTAGGAAGATGCATATGCCACTTTTACGACACCTGTGACACTTAGGGCGAGGTACTTAAGTGTGTAACTTTAATGTGTAACACATATAAGACAAGAAAAGTGTATCTGGTTATGATTTTCATCTGGGAACAAAAATGATTTCATGGGCATCAAAGAAAAAAACCATAGTTTCAATATTGTCAATAGAAGTAGAGTATGTTGTTGGAACATCAACATCTTTCCAAGAAGTATGGATGAGAAGACTCTTGAAATATCTAGCACATATGGAAAGAGAGCCAACTCGTATCTTTCATGACAACATCTCAACCATTGCATTGTCAAATAATAATGTATTTCAAAAGAAAATAAACCACATTGACCCTCACTTTCATTTAATATGAGAGATTGTCAGTAATGGTGATATTTCTCTTCAATTTTTTTGATCAAGAGATCGGTTAGGAGAAATGTTTACTAAACCACTAGGAATTTTGTTTTTTGAATTTCAAAGACAACACTTGGGAATTGTAAATGCTAATGAATGTAGCAATTTTGATTAAGTGGGAGAATTAGAACTAATAATATCCACTTGTTTATTTTTGTTCCATCTCACCCAGTTAAGACCAATTAGACTCTAGTTTGTTTTTAGTTTAGCTAGTGTTATCAACAATTATCTCATAGATCCATTGATATATGTTTTATTATATGCAATATATTTAATAGAATGAAGGGTACTAAAACCCCAAGAGTTATCTTGCATATTTTTTCTTGTTTTGTTTGTGTTATGTCTCTCTGAATTTATCAAACTTGATGATATTCAATTACCACTCAATATTTCATTTTTTTCCTATGATTATACTTATTCAACACACCGAGAAAATAAAAAACAACCTCTAAGGACACTTCTTCTAAATTTTTTAATACCTGATCCAATGTTAGTGATGTCTCATCCTCTGTATATCATCCTTTCATAGATAGCCTAGCCCAATTTTCTCCTCCTTCTCTAAACTAAAAAAATAATTATAGACTCATCAACAAATACTATGGAAAATTATTGAACAATAACAACAGAAGCTCCCACTGGTCTTCTGGCCCAAAACCTTATATGCTAGAGTATTTCTCTTTACTAAATTTGTTGAGCCATGCACTAAGCAATATGTGGCCAAAAATGACAAAACATTTAAAGAGATAATAGGTCCTTTGTCTCAATAAAAAATTTAGCATCATCATTTCATATCCCCTATCATCTAACCCTTTCATTCCCATTACTATTGTAGTTATATAAATACTATCAATAAAAGTATAAAGGCTATAAAAAACATTCAAATTACATATAGATTTGTAGTATAGTGGAGAAATTTGTTACTACATATTTTCCTTCGGATGGACAATTTGGATGGATAGTAGTCTTATAATATCCTTCAATTTCTTTATATTATTCCTATCCTAAATTATACTGAGTTGTGGGATGTAAGGTGTAATATTTTCTTGTGTACTGAAGAGAGTGTTATATCTTATAGCACTCCCTTACAATTTTTTAGAATTTTGCCCCATCTTCTTCGAGAATACACATTATCTTATTATATTGATCTTGTTGTTCCACTTCCATATTATAGAGGATTCCTAAGAGAGTTCTTAGATATATACCATTACTTTGTAAAATATCTTCATGTCTCTTCAATTCCTTGTGGATACCTCTTAGGCCTATTGAATGCATGTTGTTCCAAAAATATAAATGAACACTCTATTTCCTACATAAATATTGATAAACATGTTTTTCTAGAGAAGGACCTAAATCCCTCTTGTGAAGGATGAGAATAAATACATAGAGGCAGAGCCACCAATTCCAAACTATTTCATTGGAGAAAGGGACCAGGATTTGAGTAGAGGTTGGGACATTCATTAGGGAGACAAATTCATCTTTATGTAAGAAAAGAACCATAAGAATCCCACATATTGAGTCACATTTTATAGACAACTAATAAAAATGCGATGATGACAGAAACAAAAAAAAGACACAGGTGACAAGACAAATGAAGGGGATAAAAAAGGACTTCCCATTCTCCTTTGTCCACAAAATGGATAGGCCCCAAGTTGATAAAACTAAATAGGGATGAGAAAGAATTTTTTTGAAAATAAATACAGTGAGGAAGAGCTGCCAATTCGAACCTACTTTGTTATATCAATATACCAGGATTTGAATAGAGGTTCAAACATTAACTAGGGAGATGAATTCTCCTTTAGGATAGAAAAGAACCAAAAACATCCCACATCATGAATCACCTTGTATAACCAACCAACATGTTAAAATACCAAGATGACATACCTAGAAAAATACATAACTGGAAAGGATAATGAAGGGTCCGAGAAAAGACTTCCTAGGATCCCCCTTCCATGAAATGAATCAACCTTAGATTGGTAAATTTAAACATTAGTAAGAGGAGAAAATTATGAAAATCAGAGAGATAAAATTCCTTGAGGTTTTATCACTTACCCAAGACACGAAATTTTAAAGCTCTATGAACAAGTGGAAAAAACCTTTCCAATTCACCAACTTTCTCCCACAAATTTTATCTAGGAAGAGGGATTCTCTCTCTCTAGGAGGTCCCCAAACATTTATAAAGTTCTAGACATATTTTGAGTTATCCCACCTTTCCAACATAGAGTAAAAGCAGTGGGTATATATATTAAATTCCCCATTATTTGGGTCATGGAACTGTAGTTGATTTGTAGCCTTCAATATGTGCCCCATTCTCTTGGTCCTTGAATTCCTTTAGAAATTTTTTTATGGTCTAGACACATCATGCATAATGAATGTAATTTCATGAGTTAATATTTATGGGTGAAGGAGGAGTTACACCATTATTGTTTTCAAACTTACATGAGATAGGCTAGAGGCTTCTTTATCTAGATTGTATACCTTCCCATGTTGTTCTCGTAAGGAATGGAAAATGGATAATGTATTTAGTTTCTAAGTGTTTTTTTGTTATTCTAGGGAGGATCAGAGCTAGTTGGAAGTACTTTGGAGGCTCCTTGTGTTCTAAGGAATTAATAATAATCCTTGAATCTCCAATGATTGGGAATTCCCTTATCTCTAAGATTATAGTTCATTGTGTGATAAAGACTTAATAATAATCCTTGAATCTAAACTGATTGTCAATTCCCTTATCCCCAAGCTTTTAGAAATGGCTAGGCCTTGAAGAAAAGCATATTCTTATGCTTGATTATTTGACACAATTCCCATCCCGCAAGAATAGGTGGATACTTTATTTCCCTTAGGTTCATAAATGACCCTTCCTGCTCCTTATGCCCCTTGATTTCCTTTCCATGCCCCATGAAAAAAGACGATATATGAGCTATGTCTTGTTTTCCAATCTTCAATCTCTTTCAATCCAACTCAGATTTTCCAATTGGGTGAAGATTTGGGCATTCTAGTTTTAGTTCTTATTGATGTTTCTCAAAATTGACTCATCTGAACACTTTCTTTTTCTCCTAGACGTTGCTTGTTCTATATGAGTGTGGTATTTGAGTGCAGCGTCTCCATCACGAGTCTTTCAACTTTGTTGACCATAGACATCATGGTTTTTGAATTTTGATTGGATATTATTTTATTTATGGGTAAAGATAGCTTCCAAAGTATGTACTTTCGCAGAGCTAACCAAATCCATCTAAAGAGTTGTTTATCATTGAAAGATGCCTTGTACATTTTGGACCATTTTGTGAAATCATCCTTTCAATATGTTGGACGTTGGTCTACATATTCTATGGGATAAAATTGAAAATGATAAGTCCTGAACCTGTATTTTTAAGTGGCAAGTTAGAAATAAATGTTTGTTGGTCTCCTCACATTTCCTACACATTAGACACCAATTTGGTCCTTGTATCCCTCTTTTTTGAGGTTTTCAGTAGTTAGGACTCTTCCATGCACAAGTATCCATCAAAATAAATTTATTTTTGGAACGAAATCTAAAGACCATACCTTGTTCTAGATTACAAAATTTTAGGTAGTGGGGATTGAAGATGACAGTTCTTCTATTGTTATTACCTCAAATGGAAATTTTGATATTTTTCTCCATCACTACCAAGAACATTTCTATAATTCCTGATACATCCCTATGATTTTGAGGTCATATCTATAAAGAAATTAAAATAATCATATCTTAGACTCACTCTTGATCAAATACAACACAATATATCTTTGCTAGTTTCTAGGTAGAGCCATCTCCTGAATTCTTCTACACCCTTTAAGACCAAATAATTTTGTCCCTCAGGTCTAAGATACTATGGCCATGTTTACTTTTATTATGGACATAGACAATGACACCATGATTGATGAAGTTATGCTAATCATTCTATATCATTTCCATGACTCGCATGCCCCTTATTTAAGATATCCTAAAGTCATTACCAAAAATATGAGAGAGGAACTAATACATTTTAGTGAAAATAAAATCTTCAGGTTGTTGGCATATTTATTACGGGCAGATAGAAGGCAGAATATTTATTTGTCATTGATGGCAAGCTCAACCCAACGATGACGAACAAGAGAAAGTGGCAAGACCAGCAGTGCAACGATGATTGCATGGCAAGATCAGAAGCATAAACTCCATTTCGGAGTTTCGGATACCGGGAGTTGGAGGAGTCAAGGAAGCAACTCACGGCAGAAAATCACAAAATGTGAAACCACGACTTAATCTCCATTTCGGAGTTTCGGATACCGGGAGTTGGAGGTGTCAAGGACACTCACAACAAGAATGATGAAATCGTGAAATGAAAAATATCAAAGCATCAAAAAAGACTCCATTTCGGAGTTTAGTAGACCGGAAAATCAAAGATCAAAGGAACTTTAACCTTTGAAGTAGCGAACCCCAAAATCCTAAAACAGACACATCAACAAACCACGTCAGCAAACCACGTTAGCTAAGGACACGTGGCACAATCAGGAAATGACAAGTGTCAAGGTGATTCAACATTTCAGGCACATGTAAGTCACGAATCAGAGTGACACGTGGCAGCTATTCGACACATGTCAATCCACGTGTAACGTCAGCAGGTTTACGTCACATCGAAACTTTCTATTTTGGGGTTTTTACATAACAAGAAGAAACTCCACCATCATGAAGTCTCGAACTCTGAAATGTCGAAAGGGACTATTGTGAGCCTCGAAAACCTGAAAGGCAAAAATCCGAAATCCCATCAACCGTCCATCTCAGTGGGTTATGTGAACCGTTCGATCACTTCGGAGATTTTGTGATCATGAATTTTATAATGTTGGATTCACGATGACTCGAAGGGAAAAACACCTTTTGGTATAGGTTGTGGTCACCGTCAGTGGTCATGTGAGAGGGAGGAGCTAGCACCAAGCTAAGCTCCTTTTCGGTGATCGTAACATGAAGCGTCGAGACTCTTCACCACAGGAATGTTGAAATGCTGAAATGCGAAATGGTGAAATTAATGCGAGACACTGTGCTTGCAATCCAACAGTGTTGGATACTTGGAAATCTGATCGAAGGGCTATTTTTTCTCTTAATGATTAATTGTTCAGTTACGATTCAGTTAGAAGAACTGAATCATGGTTCTTGGACGGTTGGTGTTTCAGTTGTTGAAACGTTGTTCTAGGGATTTGAGGGGTAACCGAAGGGGTTGTAGTATATAAAATGAAACACGCAGTGACTGTGTGTTGTTGGTCATTCTAAATGAAAAATGAGTTGAATTGTAAGAAAGGGAAAATTACAGTATGCGCAGTGTGAGACCGACAGTATGCACAATGTGAGATAAAACTCAGAGATGAGTAACATATGAGGAATAGACAGAAGCAAGAGCAGAATTGCAGAACAACTTGAAGCAGAGAAGAACTGCAGAACAAACAGAGGAAGAGAAGAATTGTAGAACAGTTAGAAGTATACCAGATTTACAGAACATAGAAGAAGTGGTAAGAATTTATTTATCTGTGTTGTTGGTTATTCAATCATTTATTTATAATCTGGGAGGTAGGGTGGTGCTAGGGAGGAATGTGGTCCTCTGATAGTCAAGTTGGTTCTTGCATATTGGGAGTTGTAGCTTCTGTCTAGTTATGGATAGAAAACAGGGTAGCAGGGTGGTGCTTGGGAAAACACAGAGTTTTCTTTATGCAAGTTGGTGCTTGTATAAGTGGAAGTAGGTGCTTCCATCCAGTCGGTGTTGGAACACTCAGGGAGTTGGTGCTTCCTTCTAGTGGGTGGTAGAGAAAACAGAGAGTTGGTGCTCTCAAACAAGTTGCTGCTTGTATAAGTGGAAGAAGGTGCTTCCATCCAGTCGGTGCTGGAACACTCAGGGAGTTGGTGCTTCCTTCTAGTGGGTGCTAGAGAAACCAGAGAGATGGTGCTCTCAAACAATTTGGTGCTTGTATAAGTGGAATTAGGTGCTTCCATCCAGTCGGTGTTGGAACACTCAGGGAGTTGGTACTTCCTTCTAGTCGGTGCTAGAGAAACCAGAGAGTTGGTGCTCTCAATAAGTTGGAGCTTGTAAAACAGAGGTAGTAGCCTCACTTTGAGTTGGTGCTCAAACATAGATGATGTACATAACTTAAAATACTTCCTATCATTTCGAAGAAGAAGAGGTTTTCTCCCTTTATGGGTTTCCTCGTGAAAATATGTCTCTTTGTATATCTTATGTGTGATTGATGCTCATTATTTATGTTGTTCATATTATGTATAATATTGATGGTCACTTGATGAAAGATTAAAAATGGCTTAATAGACTTAATATTGTTTAAGCATAGTAACAACTGATTCACGCCCCACCTCTCAGTTGCCTTAGTAATTTCAACAATTGGTATCAGAGCCAATTCCTTTTATCTAAAGGTAGATCTGTAAGCTTAAACACGACAAGTCATGACGGGACTTCAGCCACTAAGCCTCCTCTATTTGATGGAACAAATTTTTCCTTTTGGAAGGTTAGAATAAGAACATACCTAATGGCCTTAGGTGCTGATGTTTGGGATGTAGTAGAGACTGGATACATAAATCCTATTATGCTAGCTTCCAAGGATGATAAGTTAGAATTTATCTTTAATGCTAAGGGAATGAATGCTATCTTGAATGGACTTGTAGAATCCAAGTTTGTAAAGGTGATGCATCTTCAAACTGCCAAAGAAATGTGGGATAAACTTATTAGCATCTATGAAGGAAATGAGAAAGTAAAAGATGCTAAACTTCAAACATTTAGGTTGAAGTTTGAACAACTAAATATGAATGAAGATGAAACAGTTAGCAAGTATTTTTTAAGAGTTGAAGAATTTGTGAATGCCATGAAGGGTCTTGGTGAGAAGATTGAAGAATCAAGTTTAGTTTAGAAGATTTTAAGATCTCTGCTTGATAAATTTAATCCAAAAGTCTCTGCAATAGAAGAACTAAATGATCTTAACACTCTGTCCATTGCTCAACTCCTAGGAACATTAACTACATTTGAAATGAGAATCAACAAAGATAAATCCATTACTAGATAAGCATCTTTTAAAGCAGACAAGAATACTGATTCAGATTTAGATGATATTGAGGCAAAATTTGTGAGAAGGTTAAAGAAAGGACCAGGAAAATATCAAAGCAAGCTTCCCTTCAAATGTTGTAACTGTGGTAAGATAGGTCATTTTTCATCTAAGTGTCCCCATCAGAAAAAGGACCAGAATTCTGATGATGAAAAGAAGTACAAATTCAAGAAATATAGTGAAAAGAAAAGTTTGTGTGCAAATAATGACAATTCCTCAGAAGACATATATAGTGATTCATCACGTGAAGACAAAGTGAATGATTTTATGCTTATGGCTATGGGAGATCTTGATGATGAACACAAAGGAGGTGAAATGGATGATGAAGAAGATGTGGTGGATATGGAAGGTGAATTAATCAGTGCTTTGGAAGAAATTGATAGACTCAGATGTAAGAAGAGAAAACAAAAACAGTTGTTGAAGCAATTTAAAATGAATAGTGAAAAACCTGATGAAAACTTTTCTCTACTAAAAGTGGAGTTAGAAGAGGCAAAGAAAATAGAAGACATACTGAAACAATAGTTGTCAGAGAAGAAAGCGAGGTGTGAAGCCTTAGAAGAAGATATAGTAAAAACCAGAAAAGAAATGGAGAAGTTTAAGGGATTGTATCAACAAAATATGCCAAGTATTAAAGCCTCAGAAGGATTAACCTCCATTCTAAATCAACAAAGAAACCCAAAGTTGAAAGCTGGCTTGGGGTATGAAGAAGGATCAAGTAGTGATCATCCAAGTAATATAGAACCTATCAAGTTTGTCAAATCCTCAAACATTAACAACAGTCACTCTGCAGAAACAAAGAAAGAGAATCAACCACCAAGAAGGAATGAAAGAAAAAGTACCAAAACCGAATCTGTAGATCAAAGAGATTATCGGCATGAAAGAAATCGACCTCCTCAAAGAAGATAGACTTTTTCAAGGTACAAAGGTTTTTTCTATGGTTATTGTTTTTTCTGCTCTAATTTTGGTCACAAAGCTATAAACTGTTCTTTAAGATTTAGATATGAACAATCAAGATATTCAACGAATAACCATCTTCCACAACAAATATTGAGACAACCAAGCAACAAACAACCTCAGACAATAGATTATGTGATGGCTGGGAAAAGGATGCAAGTTAAGCATAACAATAGTTATGAGCATAAAAATCACTATGATCTTCTATTTAGTGAACCAGAATGTTACATTTGTCATAACTATGGACATAAAGCTACAGATTGTTGCTTAAGGAATTTTAAGTCAGACTCGAACCTTACTGCTAAAAATTTCAAGATTTGGAAGAAGAAAAAAGATGACAAGTGTAGACTAGTGTTATCAGCCCAAAGAGAAAATAATCCCTGGTATATTGCTAAAGGGATAAGAACAAAAAACAATGTCTATG
>ML795254.1:366588-384513 GCA_009831015.1 Picea engelmannii
TTACGAAATTTTTCAATACTTCCATGATCTCCCCTTTTAATCCATCCATCTTAGTATCCAACTTAGCTTCTATTGAATCCATCAACTTAGCTTCCATTGAATCCATCTTAGTATCCAACTTAGCTTCCATTGAATCCATCTTATTTTCTAGTTCATTTATGTCCCTACACATTTATTCACCTTCATCAAGAGTCCAATTAGGATTTTCTGGATGCTTATTTGGTGTAGAAGGTCCCTTTTTTGGTGGCATGTTGGCCAAGTATCACTTTTGAATCTTGATTTTTAGGCGGTTCTACTAGACAATATTTATTCTGTTCTATCTCCCAAGTTTCAGCCCTTCTGGGTATGAAAATTTCTTTTAGTAGTTCTCTGATATTTCTTCTCTGTAATTCCACAGGTCTAATCAAAATTGGATGTGCCAAGTGGAATTTATGGTAACTTCCTCACAACTTGTCAATTTTTGGCCTTTCCATGAGATATTACTTGTATAGCATACCCCACACAAAATAATTGATATCAAATTCTGAAACTCGCACCCAAAATACTACAGACTGTCCACGATCCAATGAAACCAGTCCCACTCAATTTGGATACTCTAGCAAGAAGTTATGATTGTTTTACCTGGAACACCTTCTTGAGACTAGTCAATAAGACTAGTCAGATACCCTATCTTACACAAAGTGTATCTACAAATTTAAGATGACCCAGAAGCTAAAATTTTTACCACAGATACCTTAATAATTTTTGTAAATGGAATCTAGAGTTCAAGGTCTAAAACATTAAAGAATTTTTTTTGTAGTGAAAATTCCGCAATGACTCATTTCAGGATGATTCCAGAACCCTATCTTGTACAGGCTGTATCTCCAAAAGTATAAGGCCTCAGGAGCTAAAGTTTGAACCCAACGTACCTTGATCCATCTACTAAATATTCTCCAAGCTGTTCCTTCTGAAACGTTGTAGAAAAAAAGTTATAGTGAAAATTCCACGGTGTCTCAGATGTAGCAGCGAAACCCCAAGACCTTGAGCTCTGATACCATATGTTAAGAACCAAACATCAATATAGCATAGAAAAACCTCAGGAAAAGTACTCAACGACTTGAAAAAGAGATAATTTCAGATAATAAGCCTCTTCAAGGGGGCAACCTCCTTTTACCCCACTTAAATGTTCAAGTACAAGATGATTCAAAATGAAAATGTCTCCTTGGTATATATAGATGAGACTAGGAGGTATAATTACAACTAATGGCCTAAAGCTGACATAAATAAAATAACATTACTAATATAATATGCCCCAATTAAGGGGTAATGATCCAATATTAGGGCTTAACAGACCCCTCCTTGAGTGGCACCTGATGCACACATACATCGATAGGTGATGTGATAGTCAAACACTATCATCAAATCTGATGCACCCCCCCACACACATGAAAAGAATATAACACATACCCAACATTCTCCCACTTGATATTTTCTTTGCATCAATGGGTTCACAAGATTACATAGTCAACAATCCAAGGTAGCAGTTCCCATTGTTTCTCTACACTAGGAGAGATTCTCGGTTCTCACAGACTTTGTCAATGAATCTGCAACATTCTTCAAAGTGTCAACCTTCTCCAACGACACCTTCTTATCTTCAATCATGTATCTCACAAAGTAATACTAAACATAAATATTATTTTTCTTTGAATGATAAGATGGGTTCTTTGCTAGGAAGATTGCACTCTGACTATCACAATCTAACCTTACTTCTCGTTGTACCAGCACAATACCTAAAGATAATATTTGTAACCATACTGCTTCATTGCTTTCATGAGTGGATTCTATGCATTCATCTTCTATAGTTGAGAATGCCACTACAACCTATCTTTTGATCATCCAATTGACTTCTCCTTTGAATAGGTTCAACACAAACCCACTTGTAGATATTTTTCAAACCATATCTCCATCCAATTATACATAAACAAACTCGTGTATTTCCAACTCTCTATGAAATCCTAGTATTCCTTAGTATCACAACTGATCCAGGTGGATATCCATGGCCACCCACCTATTCCACTAGCTCAAAGATTTTTTTTTCCATTTTGGCAGATTTTTATAGTTTTTTGGGTCCCAAACTTCTGAGGCCGTTTTAAGGACCTAAATGATGTTTTTTTGGCATGGAAGCACCTAAAAGTTAGCTAAAGGAATATTATAGGAAAAATGAAATGTGTATGCCTCAGCTATACCTTTCCAATAGTGTATTGAATTCCCCAAATAGAGAATGTATGCAGCAGTTACGCGATTAGGAAGTTGACATATCAACTACCCTCATCGGGGCCCACAAACCTTAAGGTGTTTCATCTCTCAGGGTTATGGTTTTGGATTTTTAGGGCTTTCTCATTTATGTCCATGCAAATACCTGAAAACACTCTTTAAGGTTGTTTAGTTCTCCTTCCCTAGTTTTTACATATACCTACTCAAAAATCCCAATGCATGTGCAATGATCGGTCTAGTACATACCATTGCATAGAAAAAACTACCAATCACGCTACCATATGAAACATGGGACATGTACTCTTCCACTTCTTTTTTCTTGGGATATTGATGAATAGATAAATTTACACCTACACAAATAGGGACCTTGATGTGATCAACATATTTTCTCTTATTTATCTAGAGTTTCATGTTTTCATGATCTATTTTAATATTCATTCCTAGAACGAAGTTAAAAACATTGAGATCCTTCATGTCAAATTTGGAGGATAGAGGCAATTTCACCTCCTTGATAACATCCATGTAATTTCCTACCAACAACATGTCATTGAAATACAACACTACATAAATGAATTGATTACCAACCTTCTTGGAATATACATAGTGATCATCCTTGCTTCTCACAAATCCTAGTATAATGATGTATGTTTCATACTTTGATACCACATCCTCGGTGATTTCTTTAGACCATATAATGACTTCTTTAGATTAAAGGCCATCTCTTTAATTCCCTTCATTGCAAATCCTTCTGGCTGGTTCATGTAGATTTCTTCTTCCTTATCCCCATGTAGGAATGATGTCTTCACATCCATTTGTTCTAATTCAATATCAAAAGAAGCAACAACAGATAAAATAAATCTAATAGAAGTTAAATTGGCAACATGACAAAAAATTCACCAAAGTCAATTCCCTCTACTTGGGAATAACCTTTTGCTACTAACTGAGTTGTGTATTTATCCACTTTTTCTTTTGCATTCAACTTCTTCTTAAACAACCATTTTCTTATAATTGTTCTTCTTCTTGTTGGAAACTCAACTACATCCCATGTCTCATTCTTATCCAAGGCATCCATCTCTTCAACCATCGCCTTCTTCCAGATTTTACTATCCTCTGAATTTACTGCTTCCCTGAAACTTATGGGATCATCATCAGTAATAGATAAATAAAAATCAACACGAAAAATCATGTGGACTATACCTTTCTAGTTACCTTCTTTCCATCATTGATATCCTAAATACTGGAGTATGGGGTTCTTCTTCTTCTTATTCATATTCTTCCATTGATTTCCAACTCAAACTCTATTTTATCAGGTTCTTCTTTCCTTGGTAGGACATCCTATTTGGGAACATCTTTAAGCTCTCTAAAAACAACATCTAGACTATAAATAGTCTTCTTAAGTTTTGGCTTAGAAATATTATAACCTTTCATACCATCTTTATAACCAATAAAGATACACTTTTCATATTTGTTATCTAGCTTACTTCTATGTTCCTTTGGAACATGTACATAAGCATCACAAGCAATCAATATAAGATGTTCAAGAGAGGGTTTCTTAGCCATCCATAAATCATGTGGAGTTTTTCCCACCAATGTTGATGAGGGTGATCTATTTACCAGTCAACATGTAATACCCATTGTCTCTACCCAGAATTCCAATACTAACCCGACACCACTGAGAATTATCCTTGATTTTTCCATCAACGTCTTATTCATCCTTTCTGCAACCTAGTTCTGTTGAGATGTGTATGGAGTACTATTCTACCTTGTTATACTACAATTCTTACAGAACTCTTCGAATTCATTCTCACATAATTACCCACCATTATCTGTCCTCAACACCTTTATTTTCTTCTCTGCCTAATTTTCTACCAAATACTTAAACTCTTTATAAGAAAATAAATCCATGTGTTCCTTGATAAATCATCTATGAATGAAACATAATACACATAATTAATAGTGATGGAACATGTACAGGTCGTAACACGTCACTGTGTATCAACTCTAAGATCCCATTTTCTCTTATATCACTAGAGGGGAATCTTACTCGACTCTATTTACCATATATGCAATGTTCATAGAAATCAAAATCCAGGGTGTAATTATACACACCTTCAAGCATACCTTTATCATGTAGTATTTGAAGGCCCTTTTCTCCAATATGTCCTAGTCTTTGATGCCACAACATGATCGTGTTTCCAAGGATAATATGGATTATATATTCTTCATTTCTCTACTCAGTGATAATATAACTATTAAACCCATTAGTATAAGTGTTTCCCAATACCTTGTGAATATTTCCACACTTAAATCCCCTCATCAACACCATTTATCATCATACCATATTGTAAGTTTCTTTTCCCAATAAAGTATCCACACCTGTATCATCCAACTTACTTGCATATATTAGGCTCCTAAATATATTTGGAATATAGATAACTCTAGGGAGAGTTATAATGCTTCTATCTTTCAGTAAAATCTTAACCCTTCCATGTCCCATGATTTTGGTTATCGATTCATCTCCTAAGACATCACCACCATTGTACTTTTCATATTCATTGAACCAATCCCCGTGAGGATTCATATGAAATGATGCACCTAATTTGATCATTCATAAATCATGGTTGGCATGTGTACTTGTATATTCCAGGTAAACATCACCTCCTTATTTTGTGGAGGTTTTCACCTCTGCATAAGAGGCATCATCAAATCCCTTTGCTTTATCAACATTCTCATACCTACAATCTTTCTTATAATTCCTAGATTTACCACATTTCCCTTTAGATTTATATCTCTCCCTTGAATACTTATTTTATTTCTATCTTGGGTTCAACCTCTTACAAATAAAGAATCTATGGTATGACTATCCATGTGTTTCCACCTCATCTCTTCTGATAACAAGGATGAAACTATATCCTCATACTTCAATGCAGATTGAGTTCTACTACCAATTTCTACAACTAGATTATCCCATGAGTCTGGAAAAGATCATAACAATGTAATACATGTATCTTCTTCTGCAATTGTAATATTAATAGAGACAAGTTGACTTACTAGAGTATTGAAGGAATTTACATGCTCTGTCACATAATCTCCATCTTCCATTCTAAGATGATATATATTCTTTCAAAGAAACAACTTGTTTACTAGGGACTTTGAATGATACAAATTCCCCATCTTTTCCCATAGTTCCTTAGCTATAGATTCTCCCAAAACATCTAGAAACACTGAATTTTGCAGAAAGAGTCAAATCATACTCATTTCTCTTCTATCCAA
Source organism: Picea engelmannii (assembly GCA_009831015.1). Classification (NCBI taxonomy): domain Eukaryota; kingdom Viridiplantae; phylum Streptophyta; class Pinopsida; order Pinales; family Pinaceae; genus Picea; species Picea engelmannii. The sequence goes on from ML795254.1 coordinate 372,115, forward strand.
CTTCTCATGATGTTCTTTCGACATACCGATAGTTTTAGTACTAGTAGTTTGTGTACTAGAATATTGTGTACTAGTAGATTGTGTAATAGTAGGTTTTGTACCGGTAGGTTGTGTACTAGGATCCACAATGATCCATTGTTATTTGTCTACAAGAATGTACTCCATATTGAGCTTCCATATCTCAATTTTTTTACTGTTTAACTTCTCAATCTTGATTCTATAACTACTCTCAATTATATTCCAACACATGAATCACCACTATAAATATCCCACTGAACCTGGGTTTATCACAAACCCAAGATAAACTTGATCTATCAAGAATGTGCCAAATCCTCAACAACAAGGCATCCCCTTGAAGAAAAAAATGTGCTCTAATACCACATGTAATTTTTAAAATTGTGAAGCAAATAAATGCATATATATTCTTAAGAAAAACATAAATTAATCAATGTCCCATACACATAGTACACAAATATTAAAAGCACTTAACCAGGAGAAAACCATCCTCCCTTGGTGTCACACCTATCAACTCTTCATTGTATTAATTTCACCATTTACAATAAAATATATAATTTTTTTTTTATGTATTTTGTAGCTACAAAAACACTAATCTATTAATTTGGGATTAATTTAGGAAACCGCTAAAATAGTAAAAAACGCTAAACTAACAAAAATGTTAAGAACCAAACATCAATATAGCATAGAAAAACCTCAGGAAAAGTACTCAACGCCTTGAAAAAGAGATAATTTCAGATAATAAGCCTCTTGAAGGGGGAAACCTCCTTTTACCCCACTTGAATGTTCAAGTACAAGATGATTCAAAATGAAAATGTCTCCTTGGTATATATAGGAGACTAGGAGTTATAATTACAACTAATGGCCTAAAGCCGACATAAATAAAATAACATTACTAATATAATATGCCCCAATTAAGGGGTAATGAGCCAATATTAGGGCTTAACAAAAAAGCACCCAAAAACAATTATGGGTGGTTTCCAGAATGCATCGTGTAACTAAGGGGGAAATCCTAGGATTCCCCCTTAGGTAGTTCATGATGCACACATACATCAATAGGTTATGGGATCGTCAGACACTATCGTCAAATCTGATGCACCTCCCCACACACATGAAAATAATATAACAAATACCCAACAAGAAAGAGATGTAAGTCACAACTATTTTGACAAGATAAAAGGAGAAACTTGTGAACCAACATAGATATACTGCTACAACCCTTCCAATTACCATCTATCTTTCCAAGAAAGTGTATCAAAATGGTTTCCATATCCTAACATATATATGATACAAAGGCTTAGGTGGGATAGGAAAGGATGAGAATGTTCTTTTTGGTCCCTTACAAGTAAGTGAAATACCATAGAAATTGGGATTAAGAGCTAAGAAAGGGGCCCCACACATTGAGATAACTAACTGACACTCAATCATTACACACACAAAATAAATTCCAGATGAAATAGGGGAGGTGTACATTTCTAAAGTCCCCCCTAAACAAGAACAATATCAAATTGAATCCAATGAGGTACAAATTCTTCAAGGTCCTCATCCCAATCAGAAAAAAATTCAAGACGAAGAGCCTCCTAAAGATTTATATACAACATATGAGGTGAAATAAGAAGAAGCATAAATAAGGAGGAAAAAAGGAGAAAAATAAATGATAGAGCATGGAATTGTTGAGATCATTAACTAGGTTACGATTGCAACATTAGAGATGGTAGAAAAAGAAAGGTGGGTAGAGAATTTCCAATTGACTAGGAAATAAGAACACCAATGGGTTGAGGAGATAGAGGAAGAGGAAAATAAAAACACAAGATGAGAATAATGGAGAAGAACACCCTACAAAGAAGACTAAGATTAGATATCCTAAGACCAAGGAATGTGCTAAAAACACCCCTCATCATAGTGTACCAAAGACTAAGAATACAATTGGATTAAGCAAGAGTGGAAATATTTACTTTAAAATTCAATCTCAATCAAAATCAACAAAAGGATATCATACAGAGTTCCCCTTAGTACGCACAGAAACCTTAACTATTAACTCTAATGAAAATAACCTACTACGTAATGTTGATGAGTTGGTCAAGGAAATCAAGGAATTGAAGGAAAATAATAAATAAAGTGAGAAACATATCATATGTATATCATCCTTGGCCTAAGATATAAAATAATATCTAAATAAGTAAGGAAAGAATTTGGAGGAAGCTTAGAATAAATTGGTGGAGAAAAGAGCTCAGTTTTCCTCTATAAAAAGCAAGGTAGATATTTTGAGCTAAGAGATGTGAAAAGTCCCAAGAAGAATATAGAATTGAAAAAACATTGTGGTGTATTAAATAATTCTTATGTTATTTTTATATAAAATACATGTCTAAGCTCATAGAGGAGTTGGAGTTCTACTCTGAGTTTGATGAGTTGCATCAAAGGTTGAGACAATTTTTGGATGAGTATAAAGATAAGTTTATGAACAAAGTGCATATATAAGAAGAAGAAGTCAATACGTTTTTGAAAACTCTCTCTTATTAAACTATGCAATCAATGGGGATTCATGATACAACCTTAGTATCCATATATATTGATAACTACATCACCAAGTTAATAAATTGGAGAAATTCTAACAAAAATGATAGAGTTGCAACATCCAAATTTCCACATTCATGAATGATATATCCTACATGGATGCCTATGGCTTCCTCTCCCCTTTGTATGAGCGAATACGGGATGAAAATAGAGGATAAGGGATGAAAATAGAGAATTATCCATTGTGGCAGATCACGTGGCTCTTCCATCACCATTAGAAATTTTGGGTCATATACATCTTGTCATATTGGCATGGAACTTATCCTATAGGTTCCTTCAAAGTCTACCTCTAGTAGATTTCACAGGAAAAATTGAGTTGGGAAAGGCCTTTCAAAACCTCAAAGGTGGTAGAAATTTTTTCGAGAGTTACCTTCAATGGCTTTTCACTATATATGAGAACACCACCAAGTAGTCCACTTGATTTCTCAGAGTTCACAACTAGATTTGTTTCCTTCCTATAGGAGGAACACATCCAAGAAGGGGAAGAAATAGAAATAGTAGTATAATCACATTTGATTATCCTCACATGAGTGGCCCTAATTTTGTCTTATTACCAATACATCGAGCCTTGATTTCATTATTTAATTTAAATTTTAGATTAACTAATGACTAAAATAGTTTATCCCAACAAGTTATAAAAGATGCTCGAGAAACAAAAAAAAAGATCGATAGTCATCATACCATTAGGTTGTATAAATTTGTCTAGGGTTTTGTGAATTGGGATCTACAACATTGTTTCCATTATTTTTCTTATTTTCATTATTTTCTCTTTTAAGTATTGCCAAAATCTCTAGATTGTGAGAAGGAAAATAGTAAGTCCAAGGTTAAGAGTTTATAGTCCCCATATAGTGTCCTTCATTGTAATTAAATGAATTGTTCAACACTATTGTGAAGTTAGTACTGAGGCCAATGTTGCTACTAGTGTAATAATATGACTCGATATGTTGGTTTACTTTCATATTTTGTCTATGTGGTGTTGATTAAATCAATGGATTCTATCTTTGTCTTATCAAATTTATTTTCCATCTCTTGAATATGTTTCATATGAATGTATTGTTAGTACTCCTATTGCATGTATCATTCATGTCATGTCATCTTATTTTATAAATAATGAATGTTTGATAAAGGCACCCCACGATGCAATCCTTTAAATATAATTTTCAATAGTCTTAAAGTCCTATTTATCAGTTATTTAAATAATATAACATCATTTATACCCATGGAAGAGATTAACTCCATGCACCAAATTTATATATTATAAATCTACTATGATATTCATTTATTTAAATAGGTTGTCCTTGGGATAAAAAAAAGACACTTTCCATAATAATTATTCAGGGTGCCCCCCCTCTATCCCAAGAACTCGCTTGAAGGCCTAGAGTGGGAAGGAAAGGTGCATCATGCACACTATTCCATGGAATTTCCCCCCATTGTGAGAGAGAGGAAAACATGGAGTAAAACATATGTATTGGTTTTGTTGTCAAGGTATCTATCACAGTATGTTGACACACTGTTTTTTAGATTTAGAGTGCGAACAAACTATTGGATGATATCTACATGTAGTATTTTGAGCTGGCTTGTTTAGTAAATGAAGTGTATCCTACCATATTCATAGGTATATTATTACGCTTTTGAGGAAAAATGGAAAGTTCCTTATTCTATAAGGCTCATAAAAGTGGTTTGAAAGAAAACTCCATAGGGGAAAGTGTTCAAATTAGAAAGTTGGATTTTAGGTATGTTATCACAAGGTGCAAGTCGAAAGGGCATATTTTTTTTTCCATATTATAACCAAAACAAATACAACAACATAGAAAAAGGATTCCACACTCATCTTTAGATAGGAAATTAGGCCTTACTGTACCACTCTGCAGTCCTATATCTAGTTGTATTATTATTTCTATTATAAGTTTTTGTACCCCAATGATGTCTCAAGAGAATATCTCAAATTCTCTAGCCTTTCCTAGCCAACCATTAATAGATCTATCAAGAGGAACCATATATTTTAATCACTTGAGTAGGTTCAATACCCCTTTATATCATAAATCCCTATTATGAAAAAGGAATATCCCAAGTCCTATTTCATTTCCTCTAACCCCTATGTCATCTCCACAAGTATAGGTCATTTTCTCCCTCCAAAATTTTGACCACTTTAGGCCTTCATTGTTGATTTGAACAACCCCTTATCCTAATATTCAAATTCTAAACCCTCACATGGTTTTTCCAAAAACACCTCACCCCTACCTTGTAGCGAAGTTAAAACCATTTGTACTACACTCTGCAGACCTTCTCAGATACCTACCTAATGGCTACATGAATGTTTTTCCAACATTCAATAAACAAAGTGGTATTACTAGTAAATACTACCTCATTGCTTTCCAATATTGCATTAACAACTTTGATGTAGCGAAGGGTGAGGTTTTCTCTAGGATGTTTTCCCACTCTTTAGAAGGAAAATATAGGAAGTTTTCCAGGAACATATCAAATGATTCTCTAAGTCACTAGGCACAATTTCATGAAAACGTCTTGAAGAGGTGATACTATCTCACAAATTTCAACACTTTGAAGAGGAAAAATGGTGATTCAATCCCAAATTTCACCAATAGATTCTATAAGTTGTATGATCAAATCCCTGAAATTTTCAAACATTTAGAACATGCAACCATCATGGAATATGTTTCTTCTTTCAAAAAATACTTTGAAACACACGTAAGAGGGAGAAAATTGAATTACTTAGATTATTTTTTCAATGATTTTGAATATTTAGAGAGAAACGTGAGGGGCCTCGAGAATAAAACTTAAAACTAGGAGAGATTGTTTAGATAGGAGAAATTTCCTGGAGAGAAGGAAATGTAAAGAAGCTAAGACCTATTTATATATTCAATAATCCTTATCCATTTAGGAAGTGACCAAGCTACTCATATCTATGGATAATAACCTCACTAAAGTAAATCAAGGGAAAGTTGTCGATGCTTTTTGGGGAGCATAACCAATAGCTATAAATCAACCCCTCAAGAACCATCCTTATTTCAAGAGGATGTAGTATGTGTTGCAAATACAGAACAAGCCTGAAGAACCTAACCCACCATAGACATCAAGGGAATAGATGAACATGATGGTTACTCACGTACTCTACTATGAATATTACTATGAACAAGGTTAGGAATTACATGCAGGTTATCCCATGGACCTCAACATAGTTTTTCATAGGGATGACAACCTCGATGTATTTTGATTTGTAAATTTTCATGGATATTCAACTAGAATAGTTTGTCAAAATAGATGTTATAATGTTGTATAATTTTTTTACTATGAAGAATTGTATTAAATATTACACACTTAATATTTCTAAATTTAGCACATAAATTACTAAATTAAAATGAAAATAGAATGAATGATAAAATAAATGTCACACCATCCACGTAATGAAAAAAATATGTAACCTAGGAAACTTGATATGGAAAAAACCCAGCTATAAGGTGATTCCTATGGTCTGTTCTTATCTTTTAAGTTATGAAATGCAAGTACAAAGAAAGGGACACTCATTATGGAGATACCTTTCATAGTATGATTAATATGGTTGTGACAATATGTCCTTCTTTCTCAACATACCACTCTCAATTCTATGATCTCCTATGGAATAATACTTAATAAAATAATAATGGAAGCCCTACTATTTCTAGTGATCTAGTATTTAGCATAGCATGATAGTCGTTTAGGGTTAGGGTTAAGGTTTTTACATGCCTCAACTGCTAATTATTTTAGGTTCTTGGAACCTATAGAATAATAATTAAAGTACACATGTAAATATATCCACATGTGTAAGTAATGGAAGTTGATGTGGAATCCACTAAGTACCATGGTGGTCAAAATGATAGGTTTACTATAGGAGGCATAAGTTCTACATATGAACTTCGATTGAGGTGATTTTTGCGTCACTGGAAATATCTCAAAATGTAAAATAGAGTGAATAGGTTGGGAGATATTCTCATAAATTTGACCTAAAAATGATCACTTAAGGCCTCCAATAGGCTCCAAAATGTTTTGGACCCCAAATATTCAAATCAAGATCTACTCCTAAAATGTGACCTGCAAGTCAACAACTCCAATTTATCCACCTAGAAAGTACCAAAATATACAAAAACTTATGTGATGATACATTCCAGATCACGGTTAGTGAATCTAAACTCCTTATTTGATCTAATGGCCTCCTCATGATGGTGGAATAATAACAACAATCGTAAGGGGGAGATATTTACCTACAAGAAGAAGAGCCCCTTGATCTATCTCTAGCCCAGTCAAGGATGGTCTCTGATAATATTATGGTTGAGGTGAGAAGAAAATGAAAGTGTAGAACTAGGTTGAATGCTTCGAGATTAAAAATGGAAGAAGCTCCAAGGAAGGATAAAAATATCAGAAGGGACAAGCCTAGGAATTATAAAATCTCACTGAAAGAGGTAATGCTAAGAGTTTTTAAATTTTGAAGGCTAGTCATTCGAATAAGAGAATAACCTAAATCTATCATGTAGTCAAACATATCCCTCACTCTAGGTAATGGAGGGAATATCCTTGTACAAAAATAGCCAAATTCCATCCTAGCTAAGCCTCTTGACACTACCAAGGATATAAAGACAAATCCTCCTACGTATCTTGTAACATACCCAATACCCTCTATGCACTTTGAGAATATGGAGTACTCATTTTATTTTATTTTAACAATAATGGTTTTATTTATATTAAAATAATTGTTTTATCCATATTGGTCAACATACTAATACACGAAAATTACATATCTTTCATAGAATAGCCTCAGCAAGTTCAAAATAACATCTTCGATGTATTTGTTTCTACCTACTATACCAAAATGTTGTTTTTGTTTACCCCTGTATGGGTGTATCCTAACATAGACACCTAGCAAAAAACATACTTTGAAATACATATAAAATACTAAAAAAGGAAATAAATCAAGAAAGATTGAGATCAATATCCATAGAGGTCTCACCAAAGTTGTCTAAGTACATGTTAGATTTTTTTTTTTGAAAACAGTCTCCTTCCTTGTTAGCTATTGACCTAACTGATAAACGTACCATTGCCTAAGCCATATTCTAGTAGCTCAATAGTTCATTGGCAATATGCTCGAGATGAATGCACTCATTCCTAAGCTCGAAGTTCTCCCAAATTTGATGGTGCATGGTCTCCAAAATCAAAGTAGTCTCCTTGTCCCTCATGTCACCCTCATCTCATGTTTATGATGCCAATTTAGCAACGATAAACATATTTTCCAGAGGTAAAATTTACTTAGTCCTAATATGTCATTTTAGATATAAAATTTCACACCCTGTGCATTACCGTTCATGTTTGTGTCCCCAATTCATTGTTGCAGGGTTATTCAACAACCATACAAACATGTCCCTCTCTCCACCAACACAACAAATCCACAAATTGAATAAGAGAAGGTAGAAATCATTCTTTGAAAATCAATTTCATTTTGAATTCTTAGTGTTCTTCCTGTTTTGTCTAATTCACTAGGAGTGTAGAGGAAGAATCCCACTATCTCATAGTTCAAAAAATGCCAATTGAAATTACATCATAAACCTTGAAGAACTATGAATATCTACCCAAACCACAGAGAAAATTTAGCCATTAGACAGATCCCGAGAAAATTCCCAAAGATGAAATTCCCTCGGAATAATGCAACAAAATTACTCCCTAGAGAAACAAAAACAAAACTTATACATGAGAAGGAATTTTCCCACCTGCACCAAACATTGATTGAGTGGGTGGTTGATTAAAAATGAAATGTGAATTCTTGTAATGTGTGGTACCTCCCACTGCATGAATGTATGAAGGTTTTTCATGTGAGTTGACAATCCCACAATTCAACACATATGCTTCCGTAAATTCGATTATTCTCTCATGATTAATTGAGGTGCATTATTTAATACCCCATAATAATAATTTTAATTTAAAATTCATTATAAATTTAGGGTATTAATTAAATTTTAGTTCCTTTATTATCTCTGATAACCCCTTGTTCTATCCTACATGCTTCATTAGCTAATATTTCAGCCTTGCTATTTATTTCTCTAAGAACGTCATAATATTCAACCCCTTCAAATCTCGTTACCTCTTTGTTCATTCTAAGAATGGTTCTTGAAAGAATTATTTGACATTTCATATATATAATTTTCACATGGTTTTGATTTCAATTTTGAATCATATATGATGATTATTATTTTATATATTCCTGCATCAATTAGTCTCAGTCCCAAATAAAGAGAAAGTGCTTCTTTCTAGTTATTTGTTGATATTCCCAGAGCTCAAGAAAAATAATTTCCTTCTTTTACTTTGGGACAAAATATGATCGATCCGACTCCTTCCACCTATATATGGGGTACTTATTTCAACCACCCAAATTTTCACCTATTTACTAAGGAACCAAACTAATTTTTTTGTTATTAACTATATACACTAATAAAGTACAATACTATAGATTTATGCAACATAAGTGTAACCATTCAATTATTCATGGAACCATACATGATTTGTATTAGACAATTCTATCATTTTTCATCTATAACGATGTTTTATGGGTGAAAAAAATGGAGGAATCAACTTGCAAATCCATTATAGTGGCTAGTCCCAATTCAGAAATTTGGGTCCAAAATACCATATGAAATATTTTGGAGCCATTTTGAGGCATCAAACAACACTTTTTTATGGTCCAATCCTTACTATGGAGCAAGACGATATATTATAAACATCGATACCTTGCCAACAATTGTTAGTTCCATCTCATCAAGGGTTATATAGGGAAGTAAAGAAAGGTTATACCAGGTTCATATTCAGGAGGAGGCTAGAAAGAGTGCAATAATTGTCTCAATTGGAGTTTTTATTTGAAATTTATGCTTCCTACAAGTTGACCTACTGTATTGATCACCATGTAATGAGTGGATTCCATGTCAACCCCCATTAATTAAACATGTGGGGCTATCCATGTAGTGGATCTTCTAGAAATTTCTAGAAGGTCCAAAAAATGATCTCTAATTGAGGGTTGAGGAATGCACTACCCTAAACCTAGACAACTATTAAACTATGTTAAATATCGAGCTGCTAGGAGAATGGGTTCCATTATTTTTCATTGTATCTTGTTCCATAGTTGAGCATAACAGTCGAGAGTAGCATTTTGGTGAGAATAACATAGGAGGAGATAATTTGTAGTAGAAATAAAGGCCACAAGTTCAAAGGAAACTCCACAAAGAGTGTCTCTTTCATTGTACTTTCATTTGTAGAAAAGAGAGTAGAGAGGCCTCACCTTCTAGCTTGGTTGACTCCCATATTGGGTTTCCTAGTTCATATCTTTTGTTTATGTATGGATGGTGTGTGAGTATTTATTTATGTTCTTTATTTTCCCATTTTTTATATTTCATACATTTAAGAAGAAAACATCGGTTATTAAAGTATATGAGATCTAAGGAAACTAAATTTTGTTAAAATAATAGGTGTTCTTGTTTCACCATAAATAATATCACTATATTTTCACCCAACCGTAGGTACAAAGGACACCCTTGAACACCTTAACCTTGACAGACAAAATAATTCTGGAAGAAATCACTAGAACTAATAGCCAACCAAGGTAGCGTACCTCTCTCCAAAGCTAGCATACCAAGAAGAAAGTCCAAACCATAATCAAAGACCAAGTCACCACTGCAGTAGCTGCATCTCTCCTCCAATCATGTACACCACTAGTCCTTATGAAGTCATGAGAGTGAGTGAGTGAAAATGAGCTCAATCTCCCTCTATTTATAGTCCTCCAAGTCACTTAACTCGGCAAAATTCTTCTCTTGGAGGCTAATAGCTTAATATAAATTATTCTCTTGAGTAGAATTGTCTTCTAGGGTTATTAACCAACTATTTAGGGTTTCTCTTTCTTACCAGAATATTCTAGTCTCGTCAAAGGTTACATGTAGAGGTTAACACCTTCCGCAACTACCATAACATCAACACTCCCTCCTAGTTACAGAGGTATTAAAGGCAATGGTATTGAGAAAAAATAAACCATTCAATCGGTAGCATCATCATAGACACACAGGATATCTCATGATCACATAAATCAAACCATGACCACCATCATCACTATCCATTTAGATAGTATCCATGGAAATCAGAACAATTCTATCCAATAGATCACAATTGTGTCTATCCATAGTAGTATACAACTACTATCGAGTGGTACACAACAACTCCTTGTAGCACATGTCTACTAACCAGTGACACATAGTCATAACCAATGGAATAGATCCACTATAGTAGCATACAACTACTGTCCAGAGACATACGGTCTCCACAATGATGATATCATCAAATATAATCCTACATAAACAATGCCATCAATTGCATCACCTCTAAGTCATACTAGCAGGACGTGAATGAATCATATCTAAGTTGTGATGGCATGATCTAGAGTATCATCTACATCATCTCTAAGACGTACTAACATATCATAACTAGCATGATGTGAATGCATCATATCTAAGTTGTATGCCACCTCTAAGCGGTACTCGCATGATGTAGATCAATGCCTCACTATGTCATCTCTAAGTTGTATGGTCATCACTAAGTCATACTAGAATGACATATCTAGCATGATGCCAATGCATCATATCTAAGTTGTATGCCACCTCTAATATATACTCACATGATCATATATAGCATGACATGAGCTCCCTGCATCATCTCTAATTTGTATGCTCATATCTAAGTCATACTATCATGACATATCTAGCATGATGTCAATACATCATATCTAAGTTGTATGTCATATCTAAGTTGTAATCACATGGCCATATCTAGCATGATTCAGCTCACCAACATAGTCTCTAATATGTACCAGCATGAACATAACTAGCATTATGTCAATACATCATATCTAAGATGTATGTCTCTAATATGTACCAGCATGGACATATCTAGCATGATGTCAATACATCATATCTAAGTTGTATGTCATATCTAAGTTGTAATCACATGGCCATATCTAGCATGATTCAGCTCACAAACATAGTCTCTAATATGTACCAGCATGAACATAACTAGCATTATGTCAATACATCATATCTAATATGTATGTCCACCTCTAAGTTGTACTAGCACGATTCTCCTCAGGCTACAATATCAACAAATCCAACCATATGTATCATATTCAAGTTGTACTGGCATGATCATATATAACATGATGCAAGCATAATCCATAAGATGTATGACCATCTCTAAGTTGTACTAGCATGATACAGATATGCATCTCACTGATAGTCCATGAGACCACACATCATTTCTCCCTCCCAACCAAGGAAGTCATCTCCTCCCTTTCAACTAAGGGATAAATCTCCACGATCCTGAGCTTGTTCCTCAAGTATGAAAAAATTATATTGGACAAAGGCTTAGTCAAAATATCTACAATCTTCTCATCAATGGAGATATACTTGAGAACCATTTCTCCCATCTGTACTTTATCACAGATAAAATAGTACTTGATCTCAATGTGCTTCAAACTGTCATGGTACACCTGGTTCTCTAAGAGATTTACACAACTCTCGTTATCACAATATATCACTGTTGGATCCAACACCTAATCAAATAGTCCAGAAACCAAATTATAGAGAAACACTACTTCCATACTGTTGGTCACTATAATTGCTTAATTAATTTCAAACAACCAAGTGAAACATAAATTATCAACCCAGGGAAGTCTTTTGTTTCAAAGATAGCTGCGCACTATATATGCTCAATTCCAAAAGCACTTAGTGTTGTAGT
>ML795254.1:395956-444461 GCA_009831015.1 Picea engelmannii
AAACATATAGTGATGAGAAAGGACGTTGTATACCTTGGGGTGATCAGATGAAGTGATAATATGAGTCTAAATATAGGTGATGAAGGGTATAACAATGGCAAAAAGTATGAGCAAAAAGGTACAATGTGTGGTCCCAACACATACAAGCATCGCATGCTGCAATATACTCTTCTTCTGCATTGCTGACTGCAATAGACTTTTTTTTTTTTCTATCCCATGATATCATAACAGATCCCATACTCAAACACATACCACAAGTACTATTTTTTTCATTTTCACTCCCTTCCCAATATGAATTAGTAAATCCATGCAGTTGTACATCATTGTTTGAGGCATATCTCAAACCATAATTTATCGTCCCATGAAGATATCTCAAGATATTCTTTGCAGCTATCCAATGCTCTTGTCTAGGTTGCACCTGGAACTGGTTAAATATGTTTACATCAAAGCAAATGTCTGGCCTAGTATTCACCAAATACACCAAGGAGCCAATCAACTGCCAGTACAGAGATGAGTCTATTGGATCAGAATAAGAGTCTCTCAACTTCCTCAAATATGTTACCATGGGAGTTGTCATGGATTTTCAATCCATCATCCTAAACTTTTGAAGGATCTTTACAACATAGTTCCCTTGTCCTAGGAAGACTTCACCATGATTTTTCCATACTTATATTCCCAAGAAGTAGTGCATGATACCAATACCCTTCGTATAAAATTGAATGTATAGATCCTTCTTACACTAAATAATTAGAGGCTTTGAATCGGTTAGGAACAAATCATCAACATATAATACTAGAATCATCGGTGCATTATTCACAATTTTGTAATAGATATTTGGATCAGCATGACTCTTGGAAAATCCAAGTCTTGTTAAGTAGCTATCAATATGTGCATACCAATCTCTTGGAGCTTTCTTGAGTCCATACAAGGCCTTATTCAATCTAAATACATGGGTTTCTTTTGGGTATACCTCAAAACCTTGAGGTTGATCTATGTATAGTTCTTCTTCAATCACTACATTGAGAAAGGAGGTCTTTACATCCATCTGATGTAAACTCCAACCCATTGATGTTGTTATAGATATGATGGTTATAATAGATGCATATCTGGAAATTATAGCAAACGTCTCATCATAATCTTCTCCCTCCTGCTGAGAGAAACCTCTAGCCACAAATCTTACCTTGTATTTGTCAATACTTCCATCTACAATATGATTTATCTTATAAACCCTCTTTCAATTGACTACAAACTTATCTTTAGGTCTAGACACAAATTTCCATACATCATTTTTCATAATAGATTGGTATTCCTCTATCATGGCATCCTTCCATTCTTTCTTCTTGACTTCTTCCTCAAAGGTGGAAATTTATGCATTGACAATACTTGCCATAAGTGCTGCATAACTAGAAAACCTTTTGGGTTTCTTGAATTTTCTGAAGGTGACACTAGGAGCTTTATGCTTCTTTTCTTCCTGGAAGGTGGATTCAAGCCATTATGACATCTTTCTAGTCTTAGGTACAATAACTAGTTCCACATGTTCATGTGGTGGTTCTTGTTCTTCACTAGAGTGTTCTGGAGAACATGTGCTTTCTTCTTTGGTATCTTCATGTTCATCTTATTTGTTGGAGTATATGGAGCCTTCTATAGACTTATTAAATGCAATACTTTCATTAAAATTTACATCTATGATGATTTCAACCTTTTGTTGACCTAGAACATAAATTCTATATGCTTTTGATGATTCACTATATCCAACGAATATACCTTTCTTTCCTGAAGGTTCTGACTTCTTTATACATGGGAACATGAATATAGAAGAGACATCCAAATATTCTCAAGTGTTCAACACTTGGATTCTTTCTGGAGAAGGATTTTTCTAGAGTCATGTTCTTCTATATTCTATGTGGACTTCTATTTTGATTATAAATAGTTTTCATATCTTCTTCTCCTCATAGGAACATGGATAAATTATGGTCATTCATCATTTCCTTAATTGATTCTTCAATAGTTATATTATTCCTTTTAGACACACCATTATGTTGAGGATTATGAGGAACGATAAGCTCCCTCCTAATCCCATCTTATTTACAAAAGGAAACAAGCTCCTTAGAGGTGTATTCTCCTCCGTTATTAATTCTTATTATCTTGATCTTCTTATATATTAGATTCTCTACTTCAACTTTGAATTATTGAAGTTTTCTAAATACTTCATCCTTAGTATTTAATAGATATAACCATGTATTTATTGAGAAGTCATCTATGAATGTCACATAGTAAATAGATCTGCCTAGGGAATTCACTGGCATAGGACCACATACATATGAAAGTATTAGGTCTAATATCCCTTTGGATCTATTATCACTGCTTGGAAATGGTTTCTTAATATTCTTCCTAAGTGCACATCCTCTACACACACCTTCATGTATTGATTGTAAATCTGGTATGCCTACAACCATCTATTTTAGGGATGGAAAGGATTGATAGTGAAGGTGAGGATAACTTCTATACCATAACTCACTAGGGTTGATTTCATCATGTAATAGAGCTTGAGTATTCTGACCTAGGATTTTATACAATCTTCATTCACGAATTCCAATGACTCTAGAGTCTTCTATATTTGAATATTTAAACCATACAAGAAATTTTCCATCCATGAAAGATACTCTATATCCTTTCTCTTCCAAACAAGAAATAGATACTATATTATTTTTCAAACGAGGAACATATAAAAAATTAATAATATGGATAGAGTTACTTGATTCCATTTTGATAGTAGATTTTTCAATTCCCTTGACTGTATAACAATTCTTGTCTCCAAGATCCACTTTATGAGGTGTCTCATTTCCTTCATGCTTGATAAATTCTTACGATCACCTGTCATACGCCTTGAAGCCCCACTATCGATTAGCCACATGTCATCTTCAATGGTTCCAGTAAGAGATGAATAATATAATAAATTCGTTTCATCATGCCTTGTCTTCTTTGAGGGTTCTTCATCATTGACAGCGAATGCGTGGTGTCTCTTTTTTTCTTCTTTGTTATTTTAGGAAAATTCCTTTTCTAGTGGCCATAATCATGGCATTCAAAGCATTGTACCTTTGACATATCTCTCTTGAACTTCTTTCTTGAATCAAATATTTTCTTACCTCTATGTCTTTTGAACGTTTTTGCAAAGGCTTGAGCATCTTATTCCTTCTGAGTTTTTCCTTTGAAGTTTAACCTTGTCTCTTCTTGTGCAAAACAAGTCCAAAGTTATTCTAACATTGGTAACTCCTTCCTTGTATTCATGCTTGTATCAAATGCATCCCATGATCTAGAAAGACCATTGAGTGCTATGTTCATAACTTCCTTTTCTAGGATGGCTTCTCTAATAGCTTGTAATTGATCTTTCAATTGAGAAACATTCACAAAGTATGAAGCTATGGTTTCATCCTTTGTCATATTTGTGTCACAGAGTTCATTCTTAAGACTCATCACTTGTCCAATATATATGACTGAGAAAAGGTTAGTTGGGGAATCATACATCTTCTTGGATGAGTGAAGATGAGAGATGTAGGGTATCAACTGATCCTTTACAAATTCTAATATGATACTCATAGCATTAATTTCATTATCCTTGAACTTCTCCAGTGTTGCAACGTTCTGAGGTTCCTTCTCTTTTCTTGCTTCAAACTGTGTTTCTATGATATTGCCTTTCATGATATCTAGAACTTTATTCTTGGAAAGGATGAGGTCAATCCTTGTCTTCCATGCTATGAAGTTTGAAACTCCTTCTAACTTGTTTTCTGACTTCATAGAGTAATTCATGGCTACATTGATTTTGACTTTGAATTGGTCAACCTTTGACTTTGACCAAAAACTCAAACTTGACAACTTAGCTAGATGAGAGTATCAGGGGGTACATTGGGTGAGGGAGCACTAGGATATCCATGAATTAGGTCAGGCGCTTCACTTAAGGCTCCTAAACAATATGGTTAGGTTTTTTTTGTTGTAAGAAAACTATGACTGCAACTGCAACTACAACTGAGTAAATTCTCCCATTCTACCTTTTACATTGGTTGGACAATCCTAAGATAGAGTGGGCCCATAACTTGTTAAAATAATAGGTTTTCTCATTTCACCATAGACAATATCACTATATTGTCACCCAACCATAGGCACAAAGTCCACCCTCGAGCACCTTAACCTTGATAGAAAAAATAATTTTGGAAGAAATCACTAGAACCAATAGACAACCAAGGTAGCGTACCTCTCCCCAAAGCTAGTGTACCAAGAAGAAAGTAAAAACCATAACCAAATACCAATTCACCACTACAACAGTTGTATCTCTCCTCCAGTCATGTGAACTACTAGTCCTTATGAATTCGTGAGAGTGAGTGAGTCCAAATGATCTCAAGAACCCTCTATTTATAGTTCTCCAAGTCACTTAACTAGGACAACTTCTTCTCTTGGAGTCTAATAGCTTAATATAAATTATTCTCTTGAGCCGATTTGTCTTCTAGGGTTACTAACTAACTATTTAGGTTTTCTCTTGATTCCTATAATATTCTAGTCTCTTCAAAGGTTACATGTAGAGGTTAATACCTCTCGCAACTACCGTAACATCAACAACCTTCACTATAAATATTTCAATAATTTTATTAGATATGTTGTGACAAACTGTCCACTGGAATATCCACAAACATTTATGGATTAGAGTGAGTGTGTGACTCACCCGTAGCCTAGAAAAGAGTATGGGTATGCTATAGGTTAAGAGGCATAGTCCATGGGAAGTATCCCTCGTTTATAAAATTTGCCAACTGAGAATCATCGCAAAGACACACACCCCGAAGAGAGGATGATACTTTGCATCTCAGATGGGTCTCCAAGGGGACCATGACAGGTGGTATCAGAGCTACTTTGACAACATATTTGGTCATAAAATTCAAAGAACGATTTGGGGAAGTCATTCTAATCTTGTTGTGAAAACAACATGTAGTCCAAGATCTCCATCATATTGCAGTTCTGATGGTGGTGTTGGACTGCTTCATAAAAGACAATTGGTATCAAATTTGTGAGGGAAGTTGGAGATATTTGAAAATTCAAGTTGTGAACAAATTCACAACTTGGAAAAGACATTTTTTAGTGCACACCTTGTGAAAACTAAGAGAAGATTTAGTGTGGTAAAATGAAGCACTTGGATAGGGTGAATTATAACAAAACACATAGTAAAGTTCAATGCATAACTCATCACAAACTTCATCGCAGGAGTTGATAGAAGATTTTTGGTGAAGTCTTGATGCAAGTTCTTTCCTACCTTGGATGAACAATTTTCAGGTAGACATGAATATACTTGAATGGTATTCCATGGAAGGATCACACATATATGGTAGTTAGGCCAAGAGGGAGCCAAATATAGGAAGAATGAAGGATCGACTCATTATCTTAGAGAAGACTGTTGAGAAAATGAGAGATGCAATGTGCTAACATCATGACAGGGTTGAACGTATGGAAACTTAGATGGGAAATATGGTGCATGGGTTTAATGAATTCATATAAGAGTTCCATTTTACTACGAATTCTATCATAGGAATCTTGACCGACAATGTTGAAGACATACTCAAGGAAACAAAAGATGTGTTGGTCTTGATTACCTAGAAGTTGAAGGACCAAGAGGAAACTATCACATTGTTGAAATGAGTTGTATCCAGTGGGAAGAGCTCATATGTATTGCCAATAAGGATCAAGATAAAATAACCAGATCCGTATGATGGTACTTGCAATGTTATGTTGCTTGGAAAATTCTATTGGGACAAAGAGAAGTACTTCGAGTAGTTAAATGAAATTTTGGAAGAAGCCAAGGTGAATGTTGTTTCGATGTTCTTCATAGGGAATGATAATGTTTGGTGGAGGAACCAAGTGGAATACATGGTAGCTAAGTGAACTATAGAGAAGATAAAAAAATTGGGAAGATATGAAGGCATCCTTGAAGGCATAGTTTGGTCTATGAAACCAAGCATGGATCACACAAAGCCAATTGTTCACACTCAATCACATTGGGAATATCCAAGCCTACATTAAGGAATTTTTTGGGCTCATGTTGGAGATCAAATATATGTCAAAGAATACGATATTTTACAATTCATTAATGGTATGCATCCATAGGTGCAAAGTGAATTGCAATGTGAGAATGTGCAGAATCTTGCAACAACCATCACCACAATGAACACATTGTTTGACTTCAAGGGTGAAGCCAAGACATGTCCTAGAAGTAGTGAGGACACCCAAGGTGAGAAGCAACAAGGGAAGGGGAATAAGAAGGAAAAAGAGAAGGAAAACACTTCCAAGGGTACTGAGGACAATGCCATGCAAACAAATTCACCAAAGGAGAAGAAACTGATTTCGTGTTGGATTTGTGACAAGGAACAATATGCAAAGAATTGTCCCTTGAAACATAACTTGAACGCATTGGAAAAAGTGGAAAACACATTTGTTGGGGTCTTGCAGTTCTTGAACATTTTCATGGAGGGAAGATCCATGGAGAGAGAAGAGAATTATAAGACATTAATTTTCTATGTGCAGACCAAATTGAATGAGAAGTGAGTGGTTGTCATGGTGGACAATGGGGTGACTCATAACTTCAAAAGGGAGGATCTAGTGTGGAGACTCAAGTTTTATCCCAAGCCAATGCAAACAACCTTCAAAGTAATCAACTCACGTGTAGAGACGGTCATTTTTTTTGATAAGGATGTCTCGTTGAAGCTTGAAGAATGGTGCGAAAGTACAAGTTTCACCATTGTTCCCATGGATGATTTTGAGCTTGTATTCGGGAAAGACTTCATTAGAAGGGAAAATGAATCACATATTCCTCACTTGGATAGTTTAGCCATTTTATTAGGACAAAATACATGTTTGGTTGCTACCATGAGGAGGAAGGAATGAGGCACATGGATGTATTCTTTTCGGTTGATTATTGTGAACAATCAAAACATGAATCCTTCTAGGGATGAACTTGGATGATGCAAGGTGATGGTTGGAAGACTCAACACAAAAAATGAAGAAATATTGGGGTTGATGGAACATAGTCATGTCGATGTTGAAGAAATTTTCGGAGACTTGGCCAAGGTAGTGGATGGATTGGAAGATGTTTGTTCAAAAAATATTGAAGTCACATAGAAAGGATCACGATAAGTAGTAGAAAAGAGGATGTCAAAGTAATTCATTGAATAGGGGTAGAATCCATCCATATACCAAGAAGTTGGGAAGGATACGCAACAACATTGGTATGTGAAGACCAAGGAGGAGGTCAATCCATCCTCTAGAAAACTTGGGAAAAGTGAATGACCATATGACCTTGAGCTAGAATGACTCATTGAGGGAAAAGGAAAAATCAGTTCAAGTGTACCTATTCTTATATATATAAAGAATAAGTATGGTGACTCTCCACTAATTGCATCGAGGTGGAATGGATATGAGGGAGATGGATCAAATATGCATCCTACTTCATATTCACACTAAACAATAACACATTGGCTCAATATCATAGTGGGGGGTAGTGAGACCTTTGGGCACCTAGAGGAAGGTGCCTCAATGAAGTTTGGATAGGGATGATTTTATGGATGGAAATTTATTTTAAAATGTAGAAACCTTGGCGAATCTTACTGATCCTTCATATGCCACCTATAAATGTTTGGCGATATTTTATAAAAATATTCTAATTTCTAAGGATTTTAGATAGTTTGTATAAAATTTTGGGAAATTTTAGGGTAAAATAATTTTATCCTATAGAATTTGGGCGAATCATTTTTAAAATAGCAAATATTGTTTTGGTAAAAAAAATGGAAAATTATCCCATGAGCGAAATTTATCCCCTAAAATCATCTCTAAGTTTGGATACTATTGAGAAAATAAGTTGGGAAACTTGGCAAGTTGAGGAAATAGTATGGAATTTTTCATGGAATAATTGAGGAGTTGAAATATTAATGAGTTTTCGGAAAGAAAATGGTATTTGAGCATGAATATGTGAGTTCTTGTGGTCGAAGCATGATGGTTGGAGTAGATACACAACTATCCAAAGTCACGAGGGGATCCAAAACGTGGAAGCATGAGTAAACAAAACAAAGTATGGAGGTAGTAGTAAGTCAACAAGATGCAACACTTCATGGATTCATGGATCTTCTTAAGGGGAGGTTTTTTTGGCAACATTTGTAGGTGGAAACAATTATCGAGTTGAGACGAGATCCACAGATGAGTAAGATGTGCCATGGATATTGTTTTCAATGAATGTTGTTGGGGAAGCTAATGAATTTGAGTGGGGGAGAATGTAAAACCCTTCACAACACCCACTCAGTGCATGCACTTGTTGGAAAAACCTGGAGACAAGTTGGTCGATGAACACAAGAAATGCGCGATCAGTTAAGCATGTGAAATTTTTATAGGCATGGGTAGGATCACCTAGGGAACATAGTGATGGCATGTGGACCCAATGGGTATGTGCCTCACTTTCCTTGCGATGGAAGAAAAATACGTGGATCACACAAGAACATAGGTGAGGTGACTTTGGAATGAGAAAATGGAATGAACCCATCTACCTTGGTGACATTGGGTGTGTTGGTAAGGTTAGCACGATCTTTCTAGCACACCCATAATGATTTGGAGTTGTCCAGAGTCAAAGGGAAAGATGTGGAGTAGACACGACTATGTGATGGGGCATGTCGACTTGGAGAGGACACATCAAGTTTATGAAGATAACACAAGGGAACGAACATGCCCAAGTGATGGGGCATGCTAGTCCAAAAAGACATGTTAGTTTTAGGAGATGTCACTGGGAGTTGGGACACATCACTTGAGCAGGCATGCCATTTGAAGAGTGTACGACCACATGAAGGGGTGCATTGACCCAAGAGCTACATTGGTCTATGAAGGGAAATGACAACCTAAAGGACATGATGAGTGGAGAGAAGAAATGGCTGGAATTCATATAAAAGAACTATGAAGAAAATGACCCAAGGCATGCCGAAAAGGAGAGCCATGGACAAAGACAAGTAACCGAGAGGAAAGTGAACCGAGAGAACAAGAGATTTTAGTGAAGTTTGATTGCAAGTTTGAGATGGGATAACTATGGGGTGAACTGAAGTCTTGTTGCATATTAACTAAGTGACTCTTGTGAAGAAGAAGAAGTGGATTAGAAGTTCTATGAAGAAGGTTGGGACAAGTAAGTCTAGTGGGGACAAATATATGTAGTTGGGTAGGGTGTGAGAGTTGGGTTATCTTGGTAGTGTGAGGAGATTCACTTAATTCTACCCAAACATTTTAACCAAGCCAGTTGTTTTATTGTTGTAACTATGTTTCTCATAATAAGACAAGTGAGGTGTTAGGCACTGCTGGTGCCACCTACACTATATATCTATGTCTCTTGTATGTTTTGAAAGTGTTCTCTTTTTTATTTGTATTTTTCACAAGTGTATACTTAAATGAATAAGCATTGAATGTGTTCATAATTGTCCAAGTGTACAAGTGAGTCACATAAAGTGAGTGTGTGACTCACCAGTAGCCTAGAATGGAGTATGGGTATGCTCTATGTGAAGAGGCATAGTTCAGATGAAGTATCCCTGGTGTAGCCAATATTCCAAGTGAGAAAATTTATGGTGCCACATTCCCCAGAGGGAGGATGAGAATTAGCATATCGGGCGGGTCTTTAAGGGGGTTGTCAAAGTTTCACTTACAAAATTAAAACTACTTAGGGGAGATATGGAAATAAAGAATATCTTTCAATATTGTCAAGATAAGCTTTGATATTATTTTGTATATGGAGTTGCACAATGAATTAGCATGAATTTTTTCATAGAAAAGGGGTTTATCAACCCTAGGGATCAATTCTATAAAGGTAGGGTTGCAAGTTTCCAAAATTCTCCAAGTGGAAATAGTATGGAATTTTTCATGGAATAATTGAGGAGTTGAAATATTAATGAGTTTTCAGAAAGAAAATGGTGTTTGAGCATGAATATGTGAGTTATTGTGGTCGAAGCATGATGGTTGGATTAGATACACAACTATCCAAAGTCACGAGGGGATCGAAAACATGGAAGCATGAGTAAACAAAACAAAGTATGGAGGTAGTAGTAAGTCAACAAGATGCAACACTTCATGGATTCATGGATCTTCTTAAGGGGAGGTTTTTTTGGCAACATTTGTAGGTGGAAACAATTATCAAGTTGAGATGAGATCCACAGATGAGTAAGATGTGCCATGGATATTGTTTTCAATGAATTTTTTTGGGGAAGTTAATGAATTTGAGTGGGGGAGGATGTAAAACCCTTCACAACACCCACTCAGTGCATGCACTTGTTGGAAAAACTTGGAGACAAGTTGGTCGATGAACACAAGAAATGCACAATCAGTTAAGCATGTGAAAGTTTTATAGGCATGAGTAGGATCACCTCGGGCACATAGTGATGGCATGCAGACCCAATGGGTATGTGCCTCACTTTCCTTACGATGGAAGAAAAATACGTGGATCACACAAGAACATAGGTGAGGTGACTTTGGAATGAGAAAATGGAATGAACCCATCTACCTTGGTGACATTGGGTGTGTTGGTAAGGTTGGTGCGATCTTCTTGGCACACCCATAATGATTTGGAGTTGGCCAGAGTCAAAGGGAAAGACATGGAGTAGACACGACTATGTGATGGGGCATGTCGACATGGAGAGGACACATCAAGTTTAGGAAGATAACACAAGGGAACGAACATGCCCAAGTGATGGGGCATGCTGGTCCAAAAAGACATGTTAGTTTTAGGAGATGTCATTGGGAGTTGGAACACATCGCTTGAGTAGGCATGCAGGTTGAAGAGTGTACGCCCACATGAAGGGGTGCATTGACACAAGAGCTACGTTGGTCTATGAAGGGAAATGACAACCTAAAGGACATGATGAGTGGAGAGAAGAAATGGTTGGAATTCAGATAAAAGAACTATGAAGAAAATGACCCAAGGCATGCCAAAAAGGAGATCCATGGACAAAGACAAGTAACCGAGAGAAAAGTGAATCGAGCGAACAAGAGAGTTTAGTGAAGTTTGGTTGCAAGTTTGAGATGGGATAACTATGGGGTGAACTAAAGTCTTGTTGCATATTAACTAAGTGACTCTTGTGAAGAAGAAGAGGTGGATTAGAGATTCTATGAAGAAGGTTGGGACAAGTAAGTCTAGTGGGGACAAATATATGTAGTTGGGTAGGGTGTGAGAATTGGGTTGTCTTGGTAGTGTGAGGAGATTCACTTAATTCTACCCAAACATTTTAACCAAGCCAGTTGTTTTATTGTTGTAACTATGTTTCGCATAATAAGACAAGTGAGGTGTTAGGCACTGCTAGTGCCACCTACACTATATATCTATGTCTCTTGTATGTTTTGAAAGTGTTCTCTTTTTTATTTGTATTTTTCACAAGTGTACACTTAAATGAATAAGCATTGAATGTGTTCATAATTGTCCAAGTGCACAAGTGAGTCACATAAAGTGAGTGTGTGACTCACTAGTAGCCTAGTATGGAGTATGGGTATGCTCTAGGTGAAGAGATGTAGTTCGGATGAAGTATCCCTGGTGTAGCCAATATTCCAAGTAAGAAAATTTATGGTGCCGCATTCCCCAAAGGGAGGACGAGACTTAGCATATCGGGTGGGTCTTTAAGGGGGTTGTAAGAGTTTCACTTACAAAATTAAAACTACTTAGGAGAGATATGGAAATAAAGAATATCTTTCAATATTGTTAAGATAAGCTTTGAGATTATTTTTTATATGGAGTTGCACAATGAATTAACATGAATTTTTTCATAGAAAAGGGGTTTATCAACCCTAGGGATCAGTTCTATAAAGGTAGGGTTGCAAGTTTCCAAAATTCTCCAAGTGGGTCTTAAGGCCTCCACTACTCTTCTAAGATATTCTTCAATAAAATCATAACAATTGAGAAATAATTCAATAGAGAGGTCATATGGCCTAGGACTTTTGTCCTTATGGAATCTATGGAGGGTTTTGAGGAGATTGTATTTCCCAAGAAACTATATGATGAGATAATTATTTCAATGGTAGCTCGGGATTAATCTTTGAATAAATATTGAAAATATGAAATACCCCTTCAGAAGTGATTTTAGGGGATTTTGTTTCCCATGGTCTATCTTCTTTTGTAATCTTTCAGATAGAGTTTATGTTTTTCCTGTAGTTGGAAAATTTGTGGAATTTTTTTGTGTTATCATCTCTTTCCTATATCCAAATTGCCATGTTTTTCAAGTGTCATTAAGTTTTCTCCATTTAGACATATTTTTCTTCTTTTGTTTTCAAGCCCAATTAACTCAGATTACTGATCTTCCATCAAAAAACCAAATTCGTCTTTGCTGCATTGGAAGATAAATATCTTCAAGATGCTTTAAAGTTCTATCATCCTTTTCTTGTTTCTCCTTGGACCATACAATTACAACATGCTTGACCTTTTTCAAGTTTTGGTGGAATTGGATGAGTGTTTATTCATTAAGAGATTTATTAAAGAGTTTCCAAGAATACTTGATTTTTTGCACAATTTCCTCTTCCATTAGCGATTCAAGTTTCATCTTAAAGGGGTTAGGTGGCTTCCATTGGGAAGGGACCACCTTTGGGATCAATGGATTGTGGTAAAATTATCCTCCTCAAGAAACCCATTTTTCAGAGTTCCTCTTCAAGGAAATATTTCAAAACCAGAATGAATTCCAACATTTTTGCTATTCTTTACTCACTTGTCCTCCTATTGGTCAAAGTGAGGGTGAGTTTTTCTAGTTATATATCCAACAAACCTACCCTTTCCAAATTTATTATGAATAAATCAAATAAATTTTACACCTAGGATGCTAGCCCCAAATATCAAATGCACCAAGGGAGAAGTTTAGATCTCCTCCATCCACCACCATCCCTTTATGGAGCCAAGAACTATTGAAGAATTTTTCCTAGTATTCCTTCCTCTCAGACTAAAGAGCATAAAAATTGAAATAAGTATCTATTTTCCAATATCCAAAAGGAGATACGTCCCCATATGTGATGCAAAACACCAAGATTTAGAATAGAATAATAATCATGTCTTCCACCCCATTATAATTCCCCCATATGTTCCTAAAGAATCAATAAAGTTGAAGTCCCACACCTGTTGAGGCCACAAAAACCCCCCTTTACTTTTTATTTTACACACAAAAGGAAAGGCCCCCTCCTAAAATTTGAACTCTAATTCCCAATCCTCTACTACTAGAGCCTAATGTTAATTATTTGTCTACCTTGAGGGAGTTGGGGGTTTATCTTGATTTATATTTTGTCTTTGATGGAGGTTGATCATTCCTTTTGATATTATGATTTAAAATATATTCATGATGATTCTTGACCTAAGATGTTTTGTTGAAATTTGTATGATGTAATTGACACCTTATCTTTGGACCTTTTGTAGATTCCAAAGTTTTTGGGTATTCTATATGGTTGCGGGCTTTGATGTTATATTGACTGTCTTGGATGAGTTTTTTTTTAAAGATTTTATGAATGGATAATTCAAAGTCTACATGATATGGCTTGCATGTTGTACTTAATATATTCATCTTGATGCACTTGTATATGATCACACTCTTTGGTTTCATACTATTAGCTTCATTCACATAATCACTAATCCTTCTCTTGAGTTTCAGACTTAGCACATGTAGTTTTCAAGAAACATATCTACAACTATCTATGATTATCTTTCAATAGACCCAACACTCATTTATGATGATTTCTTCAAGGTAGGGAATATAATGTATATGTTATTTTGGAAAGTATCCTTTAAATCACATGACTGATCTTATCTTCTCTATGGTTGTAGTAGCAGGTTCACATGATCAATTTCTTCACATGATTGCTCCAGCCTTGAGATGTATGTGGGGGGAATCCATTGGTATTATTCCTCTTTTCTAGACCTCTTTCTATCTAGATATTTTTTATAGTTTGAATCCAATGATCAAAATTATGGAATAAGCCTTGTATTTCCCAAGCCTCATCCAGATTTGTATTTTTATCACCATTGTGGTGAAGAGGCCGAAGCTTTGATCCTCATCTAGAACCTCTATCCTTACCAATTTATCCCTCATCGAGAACCGAGTTACCTTGTATTGCATTTGGCTTGATATCCTAAGAACCCAAGTATATAGGATCCACCTATCTAGTAGGCCTGTCCCTGAGCCTCTTCAGATTGATCTCTATCGAGTTCCTCTTTTGGTCTTATCTCTCTTGAAAAACCCAAGACCAATCTCTATTGAGATTCATTGATGATGGTATTCATTATTTCATTGTCAAATTTATACTCATGATTTGTCGCATTCAATATTACACATTGTGGTATGGGATAATGACCTGTTCCTTAATCTGATCATATTCCTTATCTTTGCGATCCTAGTAGGTCTTCCCTTTGAAATGTCCAACCTGACTACATTGGTTGTGTCCTATGTTCAATTGGCATCAATACCCTCTTACCATTCATTTTTATTTGTAACATTGTTTTTTCACGCAATGTGTCATCTTTGTACCCTTGGTTTCTATTATGCACCTAACCCCCTAACCTCTCTTAGGCTGGTGAGGTGTCAAAATTTCCACTTCTTTTCTTCGATTATTTTCTATAAACAAATCTCATAGTTGTATTCCAATCGTCAAGAGATTTCCAATGGTTGTAACCATGTTCAAATCTGAGCTTCGGATCATAATTTATGGCCTTCTAAAGTTTCAAGGATTTCATCCACCATTTCCACCTCACTTCCATGTGGCATCCACGTGGTTCCATACGATTAGTACCATATGATGTGGAAATAACATGGATGTTGACATGGCACTTGACACCTGACCCAATTGGCCCAAATTTAATCTTGGATCCCTTTTCATTGTCATAATTTAATCTGCCCCAAATTTCACATATCATCATGATTAGTCTTCCCAATGACGATCATCCCTTACCAACATCAGCTCCTCTCAATGATGATCATCCTCTCGAAGATGATCAATCATTCCTGAATACCAGTCCTTCCTGATGATCAACCTTCCTGATGACGATCAACTCTTTTTATCTCCTCTTTTTGACCCGATTACTTCCTTCTAATCTGATACCTCCTTCCAATATGATCAACCTCTTTCTAATCTGTTAATCTCCTTCCCAACCACATTAAGCCAATGTTTTTAAACGACCATATCTTGGGCTATATGTGTCGAAATTGAGCCCATGATACCTTGTTGGAAAGGTATCTAGCAGAGGAATGCAATGAAAGAGTTATTTAGATTAGAAAAATGACATAAAATCCCAAAACTCGTAGGTAACAATAGGCCACGAATTTGGAGGGAAAATCAACTATGCATACTTTAGATAGCCATATCCGGGGCTACATGCAATAAAATCAAGCCTAGGATAGCTCATTGGAAATATGGAAGAGTGTAGAACATGATAGCATAACAAGAATTGAAATATTGAATGTCATATTTCTCAAAAAATGCAGAACACAAAAGAGACCCGAATTTTATTGAAGAACAAGGTATGTTATGTTCCAACAGTCATATCTCAAGATATAAGAGTAAAAATCAATCCCATAAGAGCTTTATGAAAATCTTATATGGAGAAGAAGAAAATTATATGGTGTTAATTAGCAGGATAACACTAGAAACTCCCAAGATAGCTCTAGGAATAGAAGACGACACCAATGGGAAGCGTTAGTTATATATATATATATATATATATATATATATATATATATATATATATATTTAATGAATATCGTTTGCAAACTACCTTAGGGAGAAAATAAAAAACGAGGAGACACTTCATCTCCTATTTGTAACTCACACATATTAATTTTTGAAAATTGTAAAAGAAACTTGAAATGTAAAATGACAAAATGAAAGGGGAAAATGAAATGAAGAGCCACTAGAGCTAAAGAGTCTCTCTTTCCTTATAAAAGAGGACTCGTTGGATGTAAGAGGGTACTTTTTCCCATTGTATACTCTGTTAATACTCTTATTTCTTAATATATGAAGATAATAAGGAATTTTTGAACTCATATTGGTTTGCAAATGCTTGTTGGAATACTCCACACTTGTATTTGTTATTTATGTTTTTTGAGTATTGATCATATGGACTATTTATGTTCTTGGTATTTAGAATTATTATGTTGTTGTGATTTCTAATGAGTGAAGGGATGATGTTACATGATTCATCTTCAACTATTTGAGATGATATCTAAAATATTTTTTTCTATCATATTGATACCATGAACTAATTATGTTGTCAAGATACCATTATAAACTTTGTTCATCTATTAGTTTTTCTCCCATGGGATAGATTACAATTAGTTAAATAAGATTTTTTTTTTTCCAGTTTAGAGTAGACTTAGAATTAATTAGAACTCTTTGGGGGACAATTCATTATCTTTCCCCTTTTTATCCTTTTAATTCTTAGTGGAAACAAGGTTTGCTTACTCGTCAAAAATGCTACACCAAATGAGAGTAGGTCTAATTGGGAGTTTCCATCGAGCGTTATCCCTTACTTGCTTGATAGACCATTTAGACCTGTCAATAGAAATGGCACTAAAAGGAGGGCCAACCTCTGGAGTCATTATTGTTAATTTTTTTTCTAATTTACTAATGGCTCCATACCATATCCCTTTATGGAGATGTTTTTTTGGTACTATACCTCCCAAACCTCCTAGAAATATTTTACATTTATTGTCACAACTTAAATTTGACGACGAAGGTGAGACAACTACATCTAAACATGTTTTTGAATTATGGATTTTTTTTTCTTCTCACAATATTATTGATGGAAATTTCATTTACAAGTTGCTCACTCTCACTATTGCAGGATGGGTCAAGAGCGGGTGTGATACTTTGTTGACTGCCTCTATTCACACATGGGAACAATTTATTCGTGATTTTTTTCATGCTTTTGGGAATTATGATTATGATCAATTGTGTGAAGAAATTTTAGATATTAGGAAGGACGAAGATGAATCTCTTTAAGATTTTGTTATCATATTCACTCATCTTTGCTATAGATTTCATTTAAATGATAGGCCCTCTAACAATGATCTTTGATTTCTTGTTTAGTGTCTCTAATTAATGAAACACATGAGCTAGTGGATGAATAATATAAATCATGTTTTAATGTTCCTTTGCATGATGATTTGGTTTTAAATGAAAATGTTAAAAATACTAATGGATTAGTTGCACTCCATATCTCGAAATCATTCTTTACTATCCAGGATATAGATCAGAGAGAGAATTATCTTTCATAAGAGGCATATGTATCCTCTCACCACCCCAATCCCCCTTTCTTTCCTTGTGGAGAAAAATATCCCTCTTGTGTAAATTCAAGTTCAAAGTTTTCTGTAGTTGACCAAGAGGGGGGTTTCCCTGCTGATAATGGGACACTTCAGGTCACACCGATGGTAATGTTAGTGATCCAGGAGGATATATGGAATGCTCATAGAGATCCATAAGGATCTAGAATTCTCACAAAGGTCCCATGGGATTCATAAAATATAAAAATCTGACCATATCAAAATTTAATGAAAATGAAATTATTGTGTAGGGATCATCGTCAGCTTTCCAGCAATGAAAACGGTGCATCAAATGGAGTTCATATGCAAACTTTATGGCTGGTCAAAGTAAAGGTCAAACAGTTAAAAGCCAAAAGTCAAAGGGGTAAAAGGACATGTGTCATGTCCATACAGTGACACATCGCATGACCATACAGGTGACACAACCACACCCCAAGGTGCCACACGAACTGATCATACAACTGAATCGACAATAGAGGTGGTTCAATCAGAAGTTGACAAGTGGCATCTAAGTGGTATAATGATGTAATTACACATGGCATTGTATATACAATGAGAAGATACCACATGGCAGTCCCTCATTGGCTAGTATTGGTTATGTTGTGTAAAATTATTATGGAGTCTGGGGGAATCGATCCTACGACCCTATGACCTCCCTAGCCTCTAAGTCTTAACAAATATCCAACAACTATCACACAATAAGGTAGAAATTAACATGAATATGACATATATTATATTTATGTTTGTATTAAATTTTCATTTTGGGAAACAAAGGGACCAAGTGATAGCCCCCAACCCCTGGTCTTACCCTATTCCACACAACCTGAGCCCTAATCTAAGAAGATTAACACTTATGCATAGGAATTATGTTAAATGATATATGTTATAACCATATATAATATATGGGTATAACATATATAACCATATGTTATATAATATAACCAACAAAACCAACGGATCACTATATATAACAAATTATATGCCATGCAAAGAATTGAACCCAGACCTCCACTATAATGGCAAGTGGTCTTAACCACTGAGCAAATGACTCCACATTTGTCAAGTATTCCCGCTAAAATTATTAAATAAGTTGTAGCCAAATGTGGAGGAGGTTTTGGAGGCTTGCCTATTTAATGGGAATGCACACCAATGTTGTACAAACATTCCAATGTAGGAAAAAATACCGACACACAATTTTGTGAATCATTTGGTCTTGTAATGTGTGTCAAGAGTACATAGGGTATGAGCTATTGGGTAAAATATATGCACTATTAATTCCCAACATTAAATTGTCAACCAGGGAGTTGTAGACTTAGAGGTGCAAGCACATAAAATGCAAGATTGGAGCCTAGTCTAGCCTATTCTAAAGCTGACAAACACACTTCAAAATGTAATGAATGAAAGTAAGACAAGCTCAAATGAAAATTGACACTACAAGATGTAGCTTAACACTGGATCACAATATCACGTCTCCTGAGTTAGATCTCGATCTTCAATGGCTTATTCTTGTAGTGGTTCGCTAAACTACTAGAAAAATAAATTAAAGAAACTAGATTAAAGGACAAGTAAGGCAACCTAAAAGTAAATGTGGAGTTTACGCAATTTGACATTCAAATTAGTCAGCTAAATGAGGTTACTCAAACCCTCATGTATGTGTGCTACTAACCTAAACTAGAATTTACTAGTTTTAAGAGCAAATCCACCAAATTCCTAATTAACCCTATCTAGAGAAAAGGAAGTAACGTAAAGACTTCAAAGAAACATGCTTTGGAGACTGGTCCTCAAGAAAAGATACGCCTGACAATGAAAGAGAAGTGAAAGTGGAGGTACATAATTAGTTTTGTTTTTGTGAAGGAATGTGTTGGTATGGGATTTATGTACAAGAATGAGATTGCTTTGTATGGATCTTCCATTTAACGTTACACATGTAATTGTGATACTTAATCAAGAGAAACAAATAACAATACCACAATATATGTAGTAACAAAAAAATGCATTAACCTATAATAGTGATATGACAATACATAATCTATTTAACAAAACCATAAACTAATATCTAACATCGTAATTCACACAATATATAATTAATCAAAATAACTACAAATACAAAATAACAATAACAACTTGAAACAAATGTTTATTACACAACAATAAACAAAAATGATAATACTCAACACAACATGGCATAAACATTAATTAAATATTAACAAAACAATCAACAATTAAGAAAACAATAAATATATATAAAGGAACAAAATCAAAACGACATGATGGAATAAAATGATGTATAAGAAATAAAATAATATATGTGAACAATACAATCACACATTTACCAACGTAGTCCAAACTTTCATGAACATAATCAAACCAATATAACAATGCATTATTTATAAAACAAGTAATGGATATCAGAACATAACTCACATAATGGAGGTTTAACATGACATACACACCGAAACAATAATTAAAAATATGCACAACAAGTAAACGGTAGCTTGGAAAAAAGTGCAGTGTTAATTAATAGGATGAATAACTGTTAACTTGAGGAAAATAGGGTCGATCTGTCATCGTGAAGGTGTGAAAGAGTAGTTGAAAGGCTGGGGGTTGGAAAATTAAATGGACAGATATGTAGTGTTATCAATTGCAAAGAGAAATGAATAATCTATTTATGGGAGAATGAAGTGTTAGACAAAGAAGAATTGCAAGATTGTAGGTCCTGTTTTTTAGGATTGATATCATGAGAATTCATAATAAAATTATCAAACCGAAACAATAAAAAACTAATATCAAGCAACACACTTGAAACAGAGAGAAAAAAAATGCAAACAAAATATAAATGGAACATAAATTAATTGCACTCACAATCTAACTAGCAGAGATAAAGAGGTAGATTGTTACCCAGGATTGAGGGGCCCTTCCCAACCTGAATAACGCTACCAAGAAATCTACTAGATCATAAACTTCTCACTCAAAAACCAATTCTCCAGAATACCATCCTATCATTGTATTGAAATAAATCTTCCAATTACATTATTCTGAGATAGTTCTCATATAATAATTTTTACAAATAAAAAATCAACATGTTAATGATCTCTCCATTACAATCAATAAAATCTCTTGATCCACACCATGATTTATATATGCAAATATCATGGAGATAATATAGGATCATATAGAAACAACCTTGAACAACTTGCATGAAATCTGGAAAATGCACCAATTTGGGTTTTTTTTCAAATATGGACGTGACAATCATTTCTCCAAAGTTGGCATTGAAGACCCCGCGAGACATCCTAATCCCTTGCAAGTTTCACAAAACTATTTCTGGGTTGTGTAGGCAGCTGGGTTTTCTAAAACCCAATTGGCGGTTTGTCTGTATCTAATCCAAATGGCATGTAAACCAAGCCTCAAAATGCCCATTCCAACTAATTTTATGCTAAACATTTGGGTTTGCCAACTTTGGAAATCTTTGATTTTCTTGGAATCTGTGTATCCAAATAAAAACATGTTTCTATGGGAGATATATAACATCATTATCCGAAAACCCTTTTGGCCATTTTTCATTTGGAGGTGTGCACACATGTCAAATATTGATTTCACGCTCAAGCAGGTACCGAATTGATGCAGAATTGCCCTCCTTTTACTCGATCCTTCACAATTTGATCGATATAGATTTCACACGGTTGAAAATAACATAGAAATAGAATTCCAACCTTTTTGTAATCACTGATTTAACTGGTTCATGTATTGAATTCCTATAGTGTGTCTTATCCTCATTGCGCGCATGTGCATGAGGATAAAATCATGTTCCACCTTAATCAAAATGATAATTTAATCAAACCAGAGTTTGACCAATATGCCATGAACTCATGCAATGATTTTGTCACCACATTATGTTGATGTCATACTATGTGTTTTTGATTAGCAAATGGAAATAAGATATATGTGGATTCTAGAGTTGGTACAGGATGATTGTAGAATGTGTTGGTACCGAATGACTTTTATGGTATCGCAACAAGAACGGTGCATGTATAGGAACAATACAGGTACCAGAACAAGGACATGTTGCTTGGACATAGAAACATAGGATTAAACCATCATCGATAAAATCGTGTTAAAAACATCTTTATCACTTAAATATACAAGAAAACAACAATAGTTAACCATAAGGTAGAATGGATGTAATTAGTAGTAAGTGATAGGATAATGGCTATAAAATGTATTAAGAGTGTGGGAATATAGCTTATGAATGGAGGTTTTACATGATAGAAAATATGACATATCTGGAGCCCAACACTCCCCCATGCCTTCTAGTTTGCATGTCCTCATGAAAACAAAATACTTACCC
Organism: Picea engelmannii; assembly: GCA_009831015.1. Taxonomy (NCBI): domain Eukaryota; kingdom Viridiplantae; phylum Streptophyta; class Pinopsida; order Pinales; family Pinaceae; genus Picea; species Picea engelmannii. Next base: position 417,635 of record ML795254.1, read on the forward strand.
ATTATATATTTAGATAGACCTCTACGACATTATTATTGGGAGTGTTGGTTCTTATGTAGTGACCTGATTTATCATACTGTCATAGAGTTGATTTATTTTACAATAGTCCAATTAAAATTGACGACAAGCGATGGATGGGATATGAAGGGATGGTGGATGGTATGGTAATATGAATACAGACTTAGGTGTTTGTATACTCTGTGATTTTCTTTAAGACCAATGCTTATTTGTGGTTTTTAGGCAACAATGACTTCATCCTTTTAATGTGAATTATTTAAAATATATATATAAAGATATTGCACTATAGATGTTGTGTTGGATTTATGTACCACGATATTTTTATTTTCATTCTAATGGACTTATCAGAGTATTATGTATTTTATCATGAATTGTAGATGGAGATTGAATGATAATGGTTTACGAAAGATAAAATATATGGAGTGGTTAATCATCAAGTTTCCTTAAACTTTTTAATGAATCAAAGAGTCTTAAACCAATTTTACCTCAAGTTTACCTTCAATTTAATGTGCGTTGTCGGTTGATGAATGGGAGTACATGTTGGATGAAATGAATATTAAACCGAGCAATATTGAGAGCTTCTAGATATATAGGAGAGAGTTGATGAATTATGATATGTTAAGATTCCTTATGTCTCTCTCTCCCCCACGCCTGTTGGTTTGCATGTCCTCATGTAAACTCTTATTATCACACAAAATTGGTGCAAGATGAAAGATGACTATGTGGAACCGGTGCATGTTGACTGAAGGAGGGAAATGAAGTATACCAAAGCTAAGAGTTGCTAAAAATATCCTGCAAAAATCACCCTCGAAAAAGATTTAAATTTTTGTATTGTTGGTACATGAACCTACTGGTTTTGTACAGGTAGTATCGGAATATAAAAATTTAAAAGAACTAAACCAACATTGTTATTATGAGAGAATAAATAAACATTGATGTGATGCCAAAGAAACAACCAAAACTTAAACTTTATCCATGCTTGTAAATTTGGAATTGAAATTAATTTTAAAACATTACAAGCATAAAGGAAATTCCTAAATTACTTATTGCATATGATTTCATCAATCGTTAATAGTTGTATGCTCAAGAAACCATGTTAATTATGATGGTGTATTTTTCCTCTCATCCTTAAACAGGAAAACATGAGGAGATAGGTGGTCTTTAATAAATGAGAATCCGAGAAGAAACCAATTATCCATGTTTAAGTTCTCAAAGAATTTATGTTATTCAAGTGATATTGATAAAGTTTGCATTTGAGTTTATTAGACTCCTATACTTATGGGTCCCACCTCTAGGACAATGAAATCCTAGGTATGAATGACGGGGTCTTAAGACTATCTTATGGACATTCTCAAATGGCAATTAGATGAGTTTCATTAGCCTTTTGTTCAACCATGCATGCTTCTTCTTAAGTATTTACACAAGTATATTGTTCATACAGAAAAATATAGATTAGGCATAATGAAATACATCAAAATCAGAACCCATTGCCAACAAACCCGTTCAATACTCTGATGGGGTAATTTTGACATCTAAAAAATATCCTTCCCAGGAAAAATGCCTCATTTCCCATGAGCTTGTCCAGTACCCTAATGGGTTTGCCTAGTTATACCATAGGCTAGTACCCACTGCTAGTAGAACCATTCAATATCCCAATGAGTTAGCCTCTTACACCCATTTTCCATCAAAGTCTCTTGTCCCAATATTTACCCTTAGGAAAAACTTTATAGATTTATTTCTCTTGGATGAATGGGGAAGCATATTTGAAAACCTTTTTACAGGATGGGATGGTATTGATTTGGAAGATATTTTATAGATTTCCCATAAAAGATTGTTCATATGAAAAATAGACTTATGTATTGAGATTAGTTGAAACACATATCATGGTCAAACTTACTTAAGTTTTGGTGGATGAGGCCATGGGAGAATGACCTAAAGGTTCCTCTAGTCCCCAACTTCATCTTCTCCATATAAGATTGTGTTTCCTCACAAGTAGAAGTTTAATTCACTCCCCTGCTACTATTTGATAAGAATGCTTGAAGAACAAGTTCTAATAAGAAACTAGGGTGTACAAGTTACCTATGGGCATCATTATGTAGACCTTAAAGATTTTGTAAATCCTTGTAATATTTTAAATATTAGGCTTATGAGAAACTATTATTATTAATAATCAGAAATTTGTGTGTAATAATAAGAAGAAATATCTTAAGTTGTTTTGGTTTTTGATGTTAGATGGTGCGACACTTCGGATCCCTCATGGTCCAACCCACTCTCACCAGGATCTTCTTCCTCCTCGGCCCAAAGAACTCAAAGGTTCTTCTGATCCCCTCTCGGGAATCCTTCATACCCACAGTAATCCTCCACTCGCGCGGTCCTCCCTTTCTTGATTATCGGAGGATCGTCTCTCGCGTCTTCGCGAGTTCACCAGTCGGGTACTAGACCCTCGGATCCCTGAGACCTGATGTCTTTGGTCAACCCTGACCTTCCCTCGGCGTATCGGGATCTTCGCACTATCGCGACTTTGCGACTCCCGTCACTATTCCCTCGGAGTCCCAACCTCCGAGACCCGAAGCGTCGAGATGCCGACAACTTTCTATCTCGCCTCTCGCTTCCTCGCCACTTGTGAGACCAATCTCTTGACCCTTCGACTTCCGAGGCCCGATGTTCTGAGATCACCTGTCACATCACCCGACTATGACCCACACCATGCACGAAATTGCCGGGACGTCGTTTCTCGCGTTCTCGCGATCTCCCTTTACGAGAAGTAGGAGTCTTCCCTCGCGAACCCCCGATACGTCCGACCCATGAGTCGAGTCACACTCCTTGTGATCTGGATCGATGGCTCCTGTCAAATCTGAGCTTTGAACATTCTTCTGTCTCCACTGTAGACTTCACGTCCGCTTTTCTTCCTTACGTAAATCCCGAATAAGAAGTGACTCTCCTCGAGACCTGTCCGCCAACCTGCTCGCTTCTCCTTGCGACCTGTTCGCGAATGTTCTCTCCACGGCTCTTCGACTACTTCGAAGGCCCACCTTCCTGAGCTCTCACAGCTTCTGAGCTCCTTCTGGAACTCCTTGCATGCACTTCTTGTGACCTTACTTCAAACACGCTAAGTGCTGAAGTCTTCCCGACCTTGCACACTCCTGCAGCAACAGTCTATCAATACTTTGGCTCAGAATCACAACTTTGAGACCTCGTCTAGCCTGTGCACGTCTTGCATGGCTCTATCCACCCAAAACAACTTTCGGGTGAACGAGATTGAGAGTTAAACTGCTGAGCCTCATCAACGCACTCTATGCAGATGAATTCAACTGCACTCTATGCAGGAATCTCCTGGCTCGAACAGAGAAACAATTGAAACTCATTCCCTCATTCTCTCAGGTTTCGAACCTGCCATGAAATCACATACGCAGCATATAGAAGATAGGAAAAACAAGAAGCAAATATGCAACAGCATAATATCAACAATACACAGAGAACGATCACAGCCATGGAATTGAATCAAAGACTTCTTTCTATTAATTCAATCTGTACATGGGTGTTCTCCACAAGTTCTCTTCTTACTCACTTCTTGCTCCTGTTTCTCATATGAATGCTCTCTGAATGATAATGATACAAAGGAGGGTGCCTATATTTCGTTTTCGCTCTCGAATTCTACAACTATCAAATCTATAATAAATTTCTATCTATAGCATTAAAACCATTAAATGCCTCATCTACCTAAGGATGAGAGCTTAAAGGCTCAAGGTCCATTACAATGTACAAGTGCGCTTCTTATGAATTCCTTTATTTAAATGGCGGTGCAACAACTTCCCAAAAATATTTCAAAAGTAATATGTGCTGGCGTTGTCCAGCTGTCTTTCCCTGTTCCACGTGCTGGCTCGCTTGATGAGTTGTAGATGCTCCTGCATCATACTCCTCGGCTCGAAAGATTTCATGGGCTCCTGTACAGTGTGCCCATGCTTCTGTATAACTGCCTCTGTCTCCCAGCTGGCATCCTCCACTGGGTGGTTCTTCCACTTCACCAGGTATTCAAAATATTGCTTTCTCCTGGTCTTTCTGCTTACTCGTTTGTCCAGTATACGTTCCATCTACGGCTTTTCTGCTGCTGGCATTTTCTTCTGCCACTGGACCACTGGTTCCTCAGTTCCAGTGTCTTCTTCTCCATCATCCCTGTAGGGGTATAAACCCGAAACGTTGAAAATCGAAGATATTTCGATGCCCTCTGGCAACTCAAGCTCGTATGCATTCTCTCCAAACTTCCTCAGGACTCTGCATGGCCCGATCTTCTTCATCTTGAGCTTGTTATACGTTCCCCTTGGGAACCTTTCCTTCCTCAAGTGCGCCAGAACCATATCTCCAACTTCAAACTGAAGTTGTCTCTTCCTCTAATCGGCTCTGCGCTTATACTCTTGATTCGCCTTCTACAGTCCCTGCTTCACCTGCGCATGAAGTTCCTGCATTGCTTCAACAAACTCTTCAGCACGAGCGCTGCTAGTCTCAACCTGTTCTGACTCCCTGAGCTCAGAAACTCCTCTCGGCTGTGTCCCATACAAAATTTGGAACGGGCTCTTACCTGTACTCTGATTCACCGAATCGTTGTATGCGAATTCGGCTTGTGGTAGGATCTGGTCCCAACTGCTATGGTGCTCGGTCACCAAGCTTCTCAATAGATCTCCCAGACTCATGTTCACCACCTCTGTTTTCCCATCTGTTTGCGGATGGTATGCTGAGCTAAAAGATAAATCAGTCCCCAGCTTTCTCCATAGCGTCCTCCAAAAATGACCTATGAACTTTGTATCCCGATCCGAGACTATGCTTCTCGACAATCCATGCAATCGCACAATCTCTTTGAAAAATAAGTTCGCGATGTGGGTCGCATCGCTGGTATTATGACACGGAATGAAATGTGCTATCTTTGAGAACCTATCTACCACCACGAAGATGGAATCAACTCCCCTCTGTGTTCTCGGCAATCCCAACACAAAATCCATACTTATGGCTTCCCATGGCCTTTCGGGTATGGGCAACGGCTGATAGAACCCTGTGTTCTGCTTTCGGCCCTTTGAATGTTGACATATCCTGCACCTGTCAACAAATCTCTTAACATATGCTCGCATGCCTGGCCAATAATACGATTCGCTCAGCTTGGCGAATGTCTTATCATGCCCAAAATGACCTGCTAATCCACCGCTATGTTTTTCTCGCACCAAATTCTCCCTCATGGAGCAATCTGGAATGCACAGTTGATTGCCTCTGAACAACAATCCTTCCTGGATCATATATTCCAGCCATGGACTCCGATCCCTGAGAACTGGGTTCTCGGCTGCTTCATATGCCTCTGCAAAGTCTGCATCACCAACATACATGTCTTTCAGGTTTTCAAAACCCAAGGTCTTGACCCTGAATTCCTGCAACAACAAGCATTTTCTTCTCCAAGCATCAGCTACTTTTTTAGCAGTTCCCGAAATGTGCTTGATGACGAATGTGAAATTATGCATATATTCCACCCACTTCGCATGATTTTGATTCAGTTTCTCCTGATGACTTACAAACTGCAATGCATGATTGTCGATGTATAGCACAAAATCTTTGGGTATCAAATAATGCCTCCACTTTTTCAATGCCTGTATGATGGCATAGAACTCTTTGTCATATGTGGAGTATTTCAGCTTGGCATCATCCATCTTCTCGCTGTAATATGCAACAGGTCTGTCGTCCTGACTCAAGACCCCTCCAACAACATACTCACTTGCGTCACACTTCACTTGGAAGGTTTTCTGAAAATCAGGCAACACTAACACTGGTTGCTCTGTTATCTTTCGCTTCAACAGATTGAAGCTCCTTTCAGCCTCTGCTGTCCACTGAAAAATTTTATGCCGCTTCTTCACGGTGTCCATTATTGCGGTGCTAATTCCACTAAAGTTTCTAATGAACTTCCTGTAGAAACTAGCCAGTCCATGAAAACTCCTCACCTCAAAAACATTCCTCGACGATGGCCAATTCCTGATTACTTCAACCTTCTCAGGATCCATCTTCAACTCATTCGTCGATATTACAAAACCCAAATAAATGAGTTCTGTCTTCATGAAGGAACACTTCTTCAAATTGATCAGCAGCTTCTCCTGCTGTAGCCTTCTCATCATAGTGTCTAAATGCCTCAAGTGTTCAGCCTTGGTCTTGCTGAAAATTAATATATCATCCAGGTAGACGACCACAAATTTGCCGATGAATTCCTGCAGGACTTCATTCATCAGCCTCATGAATGTGCTCGACGCATTTTTCAAACCAAACGGCATGACCAGCCATTTGTACAAACCCTCGTTTGTCTTGAATGCTGTCTTCCATTCATCTCCCTCTCTCATTTGGATCTGATGATATCCGCTCTTGAGATCGATCTTCGAAAAATAATTTTCCCCACTCAGGCAATCCATCAGATCGTCCATTCTTGGTAGTGGAAATCTGTACCTGATGGTGATCTTATTTATCGCCCTGGAGTTTGTGCACATTCTCCAGCCTCCATCTTTCTTTGGGCTCAGCACTGTCGGAACAACACACGGACTAAGACTTTCCCTCACCAGTCCTTTGTCCTGCAAGTCCTGAACCTGCCTTTTGACTTCCTCGTTCTCTTGAGGTGTCAATCTGTACGCTGCCTTATTTGGAAAACTGGCTCCGGGTATGAGGTCGATATGGTGACTCACACTCCGCATCGGTGGCAACGAACGAGGTAGTTCGTCCACGATGATATCAACGAACTCTCCCAGCAGTTCCTTAATTTCATCTGGCAAGTCATCCACTCTTGTGCTTGTCAGGACAATCCTCAGCTTCCTGACAACAAAGAATTGTGGATCCTCATTCTTCTCCATCTCCGTGAGAAGTTCTTTCCCACTCATGAGAAGTATAGTACTGGTTACTTCCGGCTTCACTTCCTTATCCTTCACCGGAAACAAGGTATGTGATTTCCCATCCTTCTCCAAGGTATAGGTGTTCATCCTCCCATCATGAACAACATTTATATCATACTACCATGGTCTCCCCAATAAAACATGACAAACATCCATGGGAATAACATCACACAGAATTTTATCTTTATAATCACCCATTTTAAATTCAACCAGGCATTGTTTTGTAACTCTTACCTGGTGTCCTTTCTGCAGCCATGACACTTTATATGGGCTTGGGTGCTTGTTCATCTCCAACGCCAATTTCTCCACCATCTCGGTCGAAACGAGATTATCAGTGCTTCCGCTGTCCACTATGACCTTGCATTTCCAGCCCTTGGTCTTGCAAGTCGTCCGGAACAGTCTGCATCTTTGTACTGAGCTGTCCACCTCTTTCTCAGGTTTCAAGAGAGCTTTATGCACTATCAGTGACTTCCCACTTCCAGTGTCTTCATCCTCCATGTCACACCTCTGCGCCTCTACAACGTGAGCTTTTCCTATGTCCATCTTCCTGTCTGGACAGTCCACAGCTTTATGACCGTCTTTTCCACACGTAAAACATGTGATAATTCCTCCTCTACCTCTTCCTCTACCTCAGGTACGAGGAAATGTGTCGGCGTCAGCATATCCTCCTTGCTGATCATCTTGCTTCCTCCTCGGCTCAGCATATTGTTGTCTCTGCTGTGAGGTTCCACCTCTTTTAGCTTTTCCCTGAGGCCTCTTCCAATCCTCCTTGGGCTTCTGAGTTCTTTCTTGGGCAACTGTCTTGCCTCTGGGCTGGCTCCTGCCTCGCCCTCGCTGTCCCTGCTTGCAGCTCAGCTTCTCCTCGGCTTTCAGAGCCATCTGGTACGCATCCTCAATGGTTCGGATGGTAACCATGCTTAGTTCATCCTGAATGTCATACCTCAACCCATTCAGGTATCTCGCCACCTTCTCGTCATCACTCTCACGGTGACCTGCTCGAATGTTGAGCCTATAAAATTCTTCGGTGTACTCTTTCACCATCATCATCTTCTGTCTTAGGTTCTGCATATGCCTGAACAGAGTGATCTGATAGTCTCTGGGGATGAACTTCGCTTTCATCTTGGCGATCATCTGATCCCAGCTCTTGATCTTTTGTTTTCCTTTGCAACGCCTATCCGCCTGCAACTCATCCCACCATAAGGCTGCATGTCCCTTCAGCTTAGTAACAGCATGCCTTACCTTCTTGTCCTCTTCGATATCTTCATAATCGAAGTAGGTATCGAGTGCTCGGATCCAATCCAACAACTCTTCTGCATTTAGACTCCCCTCATAAACGGGAATGTCCATCTTTGTCTTTGAGCTCATTCTGGCAATGGCTCTAATCAACCTCTTTGTTGAGGCATCTTCTGTTGAAACCTCTTCTTCATTGTGTCCAGCTTCCTCTTCAATCTCGGAATCACTGAACTCTGCTGCACCAGCACCACGCCTTTGGGTGGTCTCCATTTCTTCAAGCCTGGCTCAGAGATCTCTCATCTCTCGTTCCATCTCAGCATTACCTGCTGGCCTACCCCTTCTTCAGGCATCCCTGTCTTCCCGATCAGGAGACTTCCTTTCTCTTCTGGGCGGCATGGTGGAATCCTCTTCTCTCTGCTACCTGAACAAAGAGAATTTCTTTCCCCGCTCTGATACCACTCTTGACGCAAGTCGTGTGTATCAGAGTGTTTTCCTTTTCTCCTTCCCTTCTCTCGCCTGAAATATACAGACAAGTTTTCGGGCTCTGATACCACTTGGTGCGACACTTCAGATCCCTCATGGTCCAACCTTCTCTCACCAGGATCTTCTTCCTCCTCGGCCCGAAGAACTCAAAGGTTCTTTTGATCCCCTCTCGGGAATCCTTCGTACCCACAGTAATCTTCCACTCACACGGTCCTCCCTTTCTTGATTATCGGAGGATCGGCTCTCGCGTCTTCGCGAGTTCACCAGTCGAGTACTAGACCCTCGGATCCCCGAGACCCGATGTCTTTGGTCAACGTTGACCTTCCCTCGACGTATCGGGATCTTCGCAATATCACGACTTTGCGACTCCCGTCACTATTCCCTCGGAGTCCCAACCTTCGAGACTCGAAGCGCCGAGATGCTGACAACTTGCTATCTCGCCTCTCGCTTCCTCGCCACTTGCAAGACCAATCTCTTGACCCTTCGACTTTCGAGGCCCGATGTTTCGATATCACCTATCACATCACCCGACTATGACCCACACCATGCACGACATTGCCGGGACGTCGTTTCTCGCGTTCTCGCGATCTCCCTTTACGAGAAGTAGGAGTCTTCCCTCGCGAACCCCCGATACGTCCGACCCACGAGTCGAGTCACACTCCTTGTGATCTCGATCGACGGCTCCTATCAAATCTGAGCTTTGAACATTCTTCCGTCTGCACTGTAGACTTCACGTCCGCTTTTCTTCCTTACGCAAATCCCGAATAAGAAGTGACTCTCCTCGAGACCTGTCCGCCAACCTGCTCGCTTCTCCTTGCGACCTGTTCGTGAATGTTCTCTCCACGACTCTTCGACTACTTCGAAGGCCCACCTTCCTAAGCTCTCACAGCTTCTGATCTCCTTCTGGAACTCCCTGCACGCACTTCTTGCGGCCTTACTTCAAACACGCTAAGTGCTGAAGTCTTCCCGACCTTGCGCACTCCTTCAGCAACAGTCTATCAATACTTTGGCTCACAATCACAACTCTGAGACCTCGTCTAGCCTGTGCACATCTTGCACGGCTCTATCTACCCAAAACAACTTCTGGGTGAACGGGATTGAGAGTTAAACTGCTGAGCCTCATCAACGCACTCTATGCGGATGAATTCAACTGCACTCTATGCAGGAATCTCCTGGCTCGAACAKAGAAACAATTGAAACTCATTCCCTCATTCTCTCAGGTTTCAAACCTGCCATGAAATCACATACGCAGCATATAGAAGATAGGCAAAACAAGAAGCAAATATGCAACAGCAAAATATCAACAATACACAGAGARCGATCACAACCATGGAATTGAATCAAAGACTTCTTTCTATTAATTCAATCTGTACATGGGTGTTCTCCACAAGTTCTCTTCTTACTCACTTCTTGCTCCTGTTTCTCATATGAATGCTCTCTGAATGATAATGATACAAAGGAGGGTGCCTATATTCCGTTTTCCCTCTCGAATTCTACAACTATCAAATCTATAATAAATTTCTATCTATAGCATTAAAACCATTAAATGCCTCATCTACCTAAGGACGAGAGCTTAAAGGATCAAGGTCCATTACAATGTACAAGTGCATTTCTTATGAATTCCTTTATTTAAATGGCGGCGCAACAACTTCCCAAAAATATTTCAAAAGTAATATGTGCTGGCGCTGTCCAGCTGTCTTTCCCTGTTCCACGCGCTGGCTCGCTTGATGAGTTGTAGATGATCCTGCATCATTAGATCACCAATATTATCTTCATCTCATTTCATTTCTTTAAAAAGAAACATGAAAACATGTTGCATTTATTTAGAACTAGGTTAACTAACATGCAACTATTACTCTATCCTATCTAAGAAAAAAAAATTGTATTTCACGTGTAAGAATATTTCCAATGTAACCATCTTCATAATAGGTGTAGAAATACATTCATACCTGGGTTTGAAAGATAAGATTTAATGTATACCAAAGTACGAAGAACCAACTTCTTTGATGATGATGTGAAGTGTTGTTCAAGAAGAGAGTGGTGGCTCAATCTAGTTATCGTCTGGAACCAATGTTCAATGTAATCTTGATGTTCTTGGTTCACTTCCTCATTTAGACCACTCTGAATGTATCCCTCTATCATGCCACGTAGATCATATTATTTTGGATGGTTTGTCTCTTGGATCCATACTGGAGTTGGTGATATGCATATCAAGAACTCCTTGATCTTAGGTTCTAGTAGTTTCTCCCGATTAGATACAGTCCATGAGTCTTCGATCACCTTGGTAGATTGACCATATTGATCAATAAAGGTTTCTAGATCTCCTTCTAGGCATGGCTTAGAGGAATTTGTCTCTTCTATGTCTTTTGGACAAGTAGATAGGTTCGTCATTGTTGTCAAGATGTGCTCTTCCCAAGAAGAAGAGATCTCGTCTGCTGCTAGGATTTGAGAGAGTTCTTCCAAACTCATTATCATATTTGAATCCATGTTGCTAGTTGATGGGTCCTGTCTCACACATGGATTAGTTCATGGGGTTCTTACAACACCCAAATTATTATTCATTTTTAATATTTTAGATGAAAAATGAAATGAAAACTAACTACACACTTGCAACAATTTTAAGCAAAACATAAAAAATAATAGAAACTAATTGCAGAATTTGAAAATCACACCACACTTGTATGAAAAGAAACACACTTGTAGGAAATTAATCACACTTTGCGAAAGAGAAACACACTTGTAGGAAATTAAGCACACTTTGCGAAAGAGAAACACACTTGCAAAAGGAACATACCTGGGTTTGGGTAGAGACCCACTAAAGTCGATGTGCAAGTTCTTACCTCTCGTATTACCATCTTGTCCATCACCAGGCTGTGTAAATTGAAGGAAACCTACCTACCTAGACCTCAATCCCTTTAACACCTCCCCGAAAATGACGCCAAAAATGTTGGGTAAAATATATGCATTATTAATTCCCAACATTAAATTGTCAACAAGGGAGTCGTAGACATAGAGGTGCAAGCACAACAAATGAAAGATTGGAGCCTAGTCTAGATTATTCTAAAGTTGGTAAACAAACTTCAAAATGTAATGAATGCAAGTAAGACAAGCTCAAATGAAAATTCACACTATAAGATGTAGATTAACACTGGATCACAAGATCACATCTCTCGAGTTAGATTTCAATCTCCAATGGATTATTCCTGTACTGGTTCACTGAACTCTTGGAAAACTAAATTAAAGCAACTAGATTAAAGGACAAGTAAGGAAACCTAAAATTAAATGTGGAATTTACCCAAACTAGCATTCAAATTAGTTAGTTACATGAGGTTACTCAAACCCTCATGTATGTGTGCTACTGACCTAAAGTGGAATTTACTAGTTTTAAGAGCAAATCCACCAAATTCCTAATTAACCCTATCTAGAGAAAAGGATGTAATGTAAAGACTTCAAAGAAACACGTGAGGTTACTCAAACCCTCATGTATGTGTGCTACTGACCTAAACTGGAATTTACTAGTTTTAAGAGCAAATCCACCAAATTCCTAATTAACCCTATCTAGAGAAAATGATGTAACATAAATACTTCAAAGAAACATGCTTCAGAGATTGATCCTCAAGAAAAGATACGCCTGGCAATGAGAGGAAAGTGAAAGTGGAGGTACATAATTAGTTTTGTTTTTGTGAAGGAATGTGTTGGTACGAGATTTATGTACAAGAATGATATTGCTTTGTATGGATCTTCAATTTAACATTACATATGTAATTGTGATACTTAATCAAGAAAAAAAAATAACAATACCACAATATATGTAGTAACAAAACAATGCATTAACCTATAATAGTGATATGACAATACATAATCTATTTAATAAAACCATAAACTAATATCTAACATTGCAATTCACACAATATATAATTAATCAAAATAACTACAAATATAAAATAAGAATAACAACTTGAAACAAATGTTTATTACACAACAATAAACAAAAATGATAATACACAACACAACACGAAATCAACATTAATTAAATATTAACAAAACAATCAACAATTAAGAAAACAATAAATATATATAAAGGAACAAAATCAAAACGACCTAATTGAATAAAATGATGTATAAGAAATAAAATAATATATGTGAACAATACAATCACACATTTACCAACACAGTCCAAAATTTCATGAACATAATCACGCCAATATAAGAATGCATTATTTATAAAACAAGTAATGGAGACCAGAACATAATGGAATGGAACATAACTCACATAATGGAGGTTTAACACGACATACACACCGAAAAAATAATTAAAAATATGCACAAGAAGTAAACGATAGCTTGGAAAAAAGTGCAGCGTTAATTAGGAGATGAATAATTGTTAAAGTGAGGAAAATAGGGTCGATATGTCATCGTGAAGGTGTGAAAGAGTAGTTGAAAGGCCAGGGGTTGGAAAATTAAATGGATAGATATGTAGTGTTATCAATTGTAGAGAGAAATCACTGATCTATTTGTGGGAGAATGAAGTGCCAAACAAAGAAAAATCGCAAGATTGCAGGTTCTCTTTTTTAGGACTGATCTCATGAGAATTCATAATAAAATTATCAAACTGAAATAATACAAAACTAATATCAAACAACACACTTGAAACACAGAGAAAAATAATGCAAACAAAATAGAAATGGAATAGAAATTAATTGCACTCACAATCTAACAAGCATAGATCAAGAGGTAGATCGTTACCCAGGATTGAGGGGGCCTTCCCAACCTGACTAACGCTGCCAAGAAATATACCAGATCATAGACTTCTCAATCCAAAACCAATTCTCCAGAATACCAACCCATCATTGTATTGAAATATATCTTCCAATTACATTATTCTCAGATGGTTCTCATATAATAATTTTTAAAAAGAAAAATCAACATGTTAATGATCTCTCCATTACAATCAATAAAATATCTTGATCCACACCATGATTTATAGATGCCGATATCATGAGGATAAGATAGGATCAGATCAAAACAACCTTGAACAACTTGCATGAAATTTGGAAAATGCACCAATTTGGGTTTTTTTCAAATATGGACGCGACAGTCATTTCTCCCAAGTTGGCATTGAAGACCCCATGATATCTCCCAATCCCTTGAAGTTTCACAAAACAATTTCTGGGTTTTGTAGTGATTTGGGTTTTTGAAAAACCCATTTTGGCAGTTTGTCTATATCTACTCCCAATGGCACGCAAACGAAGCCGTAAAATGCCCATTCCAACTAATTTTATGCTAAAAAACTGGGTTTTCCAACTTTCGAAATCTTTGATTTTCTTGAAATCCATACATCCAAATAAAAACCTGTTTCTATGGGAGGTAGATAACATCATTATACAAAAACATTTTTGGCCATTTGTCATTTGGATATGTGCACACATGTCAACAATTGATTTCACACTCAAACATGTACCGAATTGATGCAGAATTGCCCCCCTTTTACTTGATCCTTCACAATTTGATCGATATAGCTTTCACATGGCTTAAAATAGCATAGAAATAGAAGTACAACCTTCTTGTAATCACTGATTTGATTGGTTCATGTACTGAATTCCTGTAGTGTGTCTTATCCTCATTGCATGCATGTGCATGAGGATAAAATCATGTTCCACCTTAATAAAAAATGATAATTTAATCAAACCAGAGTTTGACCAATATGCCATGAACTCATGCAGTGATTTTGGAACCACATTTTGTTGATGTCATAATATGTGTGTTTTATTAGCAAATGGAAAGAGGATATATGTGGATGCTAGAGTTGGTACAGGATTGTTGTAGAATGTGTTGGTACCGAATGACTTTGATGGTATCGGAACAAGAACAATGCATGTATAGGAACAATACAAGTACCAGAACATGGACATGTTTCTTGGACATAGAAACATAGGATTAAACCATCATCGATAAAATCATGTTAAAAACATCTTTAATCACTTAAAAAGACAAGAAAACAACAATAGTTAACCACAAGGTAGAATGGCTGTAATTAGTGGTAAGTGACAAGATAATGACTATAGAATGTATTAAGAGTGTGGGAATATAGCTTATCAATGGAGATTTTACATGATAGAAAATATGACATATCTGGAGCCCAACACGAAGATACACCATAAATCATGTCGAGAAGTACCTTGATGAAATTTTGAGTATTTTATATCAATTTTGCACCATTTTTTGCCAAGAATTCAATGGTGCACTCCGGTTCTACATTTTAGTGGAAGATTTTTTAAGTGTCTTCAAAATTGTGTTTTTGTGAGCCTATATTGTAATGTAATTTGGTATTTTGAGATGATGAAGAACAATCCTGCTATTTAAAGATATTTTAAAGATGTAGTGATGTATTTCAATTACATGTGTATTTGAGTTACTTTATTTTCTATTGTATTATCTCATTTATAGTTCAAGTTATTCATTAGTTTATGGGTTTATGGATAAGTAAAATATTCACATGATATTTTTCAAATAGTCAAGTGATCTTCAATTTCCAAAATCTTGTGGGATGTGTATGTATATTGACATCTAAGGATTCTTTGGCTTGAATCAGTATCATAGTTTTATTGATATTTTGAATGAAGTTAGTATCATAAATCGTTTGGTATTTTCAAATAAGTCAAGTTCTGATTATGTTATCTCATATTTTCAGTCCCAATAAATGGATGAAGCTATGGAGTGAAACTTAAATTTTGATTATCTAGTTAATGAAGAAAATATAGACACTCATGAAATGAATTCTTCCTCACCCATGGATAATTTGGAATTAGTTCCTTTTGATTTGAATTGTCTCGTTGTTAAAGATTCTCCTAGTATAACTGACATAGAGCAAGAATGTTTTCCTACTACTGATGGATTAGTTATTGAACCTTCTTGTTCTAATGATTCTTATGACTTGATTCTCTCTTATAACCATGAATATGTTTTGGAAGACATTTTAGATTCTCATATTGTGTAGGAGCAAGACAACCACGTCGATCTTTCCACTTCAGGAGAAGAAATAAACATACACGACATACCTCTTTTAACACAACCACACACTTTTTTCTTGCAAAGGAAAACCATATTGAGTAAGAATATGTTGATTGTGAAACCATGCATAGTATGATACCTACGGATCCATAATCAATCAGTGATATTCTTAATGAGGAGGAAATACCATCCACAGAATCCCTTTTTGAAAAAAAATATTGTTCTAGAAAGGCTTTTAATTCTCTTAATTCTTATATTTATTATTATTTATATCCCGATCTCTTTAATGGTTTGACTTTCCAGGAAACCACCCACCATCCTATTCAAATAAACACAATGAGGTTGACCAATTTTAAAGTACTTGATGGTGGTGATGTGCATAAAGAAGATATAGAATATAAGATCACTTCCCATGAACTAATCACAACCAAGCCTTATCAACCTTTCTCATGGGATGAATGGAATGATGTAGAAGATGTATATTGAACCATGTCTTATTATTATTCATCTTCATTTATGATGAATAGTGAAGATTTGTGTTCAAGTATCCCTATAGTTAATATTGTTTATGCTAATTGCTTCCACCATTGTGTTAAGGATTTGTCTTATACCATGGCGGGTACTAGCCCATGTATATCATTCAATTCCACTATTCTATCTCAAATAGATGGTTCCTTGAAGTATGAGCCCCCAGAGGCTTCCCAAGTAAATGAAGCATTTCTTTCTACACTGATGGTTATGTCAATACCTTGTTCTCTTGGCTTGTATTTTGGAGTTAACAGTTTACTAGCTTTATGACTCTCTCACCAAGTACACTTCACATGAATTCTATGCACAGTTCTCATTCAATATGTTTCTTCCCATTGAATACCCTCCATCAATTATATCGTAGAAATGGTAGATTCTATGATAGATTTGAAGCATGGTTGGGGGAACCGTATTCATCTAATGTTATCATGAATTATTATGTTGATATGTTTAATATGGTGAATAGATTTTATCATGCTTTAATTTTTCCCACTTTTACTCTATTTTTATTCCAAGATTTGTTTCTAATATTTTATGATGAACATGATTGTGCAGGCTTGGGATTATACAGATGGATACACTGGCATTACAAATTTACACAGTTCATTTTTAAAACATTGTAGTGTAGAATAGGGGTAGGGTATAATAGCTTGTGTCTTTCATTTGCATAGTTTAGCTTTGATTTCTATTTTTTAATTATTTGTTTGTCTCTGTTCTCTTTTCATGATTGTTGGTTGATCAGTAAATGAATTCTCAGTAGAGGTGGAAAGAAATATAAGGATTGCACGCTAATTTTCCCTTGAATGATTTTTTTTGGTTCCATAATTATTTTGATATGGGAAAATTTTACTTTATCTCAGTCTCAAAATTATCTATGTGTTGGGAATTTTTAAAGTATTGATTTTAAGCATGTTCACCATGTCAAATCCTATTCAAACATTTTTTCATCTTACAAGTGGGATATTTTCAATGAAGAATGGTATTCAATCCCTCTTGTGGTGAGAATCAACACTCATAATGGTTCTATATTCATATCTACATGATTTTGATCTGAAGACTTTTCTTGATTAGATATCTTTAGAAGTGTTGATCTTATTGTCCCATACACATTGAATTTAAATTTTTGAGTGTTAGTTTCCTTCCCATATAAAACTAAATCCACTCCAATTCCTTGCATTTTATTTGGATGATTATTTCTTCATTGGTTTGGAGTGATACAAATGGTTTATTTCTCATTGACTATTTTTATTTGGTTGACTTCAACCAACGCAATTTTTTGTATAGATTTTTCTTAGAATAATGGGCTTGACAGATTTTTCTCTGAGCTCATTGCTTTCATCACTTTTAGTTTTAATGTTTTGACTTTGGATATGCATACCTCATGCTGTATTCAATTCATATTTTAAGGATGATTTTCCTTATATCTTGCAACTTTCTTGATACACGTTTCCTGTTATACATATGTAGCAAATAAATATTCTTTTAGAGTTTCTGGAAACATGTTTTGACATTATGGACAACATTGTTATCTAATTATTTATGTTGATATCGATTCCATACATTTATTGAGAATAAAACTTTTAATTTACTAATATCATTGGTTGATTGAAAATTTACTCCTAGTCTCATACATCATGAGAATTCCAGACCTCATATTTTCTTGAAAAGTATCTTTCCATATTTTGGATTTGATGATCTCAAGTCACTCATTTTGGTTATATCCTTGACTAATTTGATTTTCATCATGGATGAATATTATCTTCTTATCTCATGTTGAGATGATACAAATGCTTGGGGGTTGTAAATACCTTGGAGGGAAATGCTAATGCAACTTCTAAGGTGTTAAGTGTTTAGTTTTCAACATTTGTTTTCATCTTGGCCATGAAAATAATTTTCAATATGTGAATTTCTTGTGGGATGTAACTCATAGATTTATTAGGCCCCTAACTCTTCAACACTCCTTGAATTGAAACTTATTTTATTCATTTCTTGGAAAGATAAGCATGTATGGGTTATATCAAATATCTTCTATTTGATCCCTCTTACTCATAAGTTTGTTGATTTTGTTTTCCTGATTATATGTTTCATTATTTTGAAGGGAAAACCTTTCTAGTACATAGACAAGCTACACACTCTTCTCTTTCATTTCATTTTGCTATATTCTATGTGATATATAAGCTTGAGGAAGTGAAATACATAATTGTTTTACTTGGAACACTCGTGGCAACTTGAGGATATCGATTTCATGGATTTTCCCATCATGAAAAACATCAACATATCACCTATTAGAAATCATACCTTACTCACTTCATTCATTTAGGATTTCTAATTATATACTTGATTTATGATCGGGGAATAAATCCATATAGGTTGATATCTAAGATTACTTGGGCCTTTCCAAAGTGTATTAATTTCTATCATGTTTTCCTCTTGCCTCTCACAACATTGAACATGGTTATACTAATGATTCACATCATTATAATATAAAGAAACACATAGCTAGGGGTGAAATGTTAATAATTTCGAATCAGATTTTTATGACAAAGGATTAGTAATGGACACATATATTTTGACCATGAATGGAATTATAGTTTTTTTGTTCCATTTTCCCAAATTGATTTATTCTAATTGCAGGAACAAGACAATGTGTCTAGCGGATCGAAATCTCACAACAATCAATGACACTAAATATCATGTTGAAGAAAATGTTGTGGGAAAGCACATATTTCCTATCTCTCAAGAAGAGGGTTGTGATATTTGACTAATTGGATAGAAGATGAATACTTGATGACTACATTGGCATTTTCATAAGTTTTATGACATCCAATTTAGTTCAATTTTACATTAGCTTAGCATGCTTTTCTTAGGATTAATTTTAATTTTGGTCTTCATTTTTATTTTTAATCTTATTCCATTTAATAGGTTAGCCATTCAAAGGAACAAATTTACCCAAACTGTCTAATAGTTGATCATACAATTCTCTTTTGTTATGTAGGATGGAAAATGTCTTGTACAACGAACAACTGATAATTTTTCTCTTTAATGAAGACAACTTAGGGAAGTTGATGCAGGAGCATTGCAAGCCAGCGAAGCAAGCACAAAAGCAGAGGACAACTGGATATGAATCAGCGCACATTTTGAAGTCATTTTGAATTTGAAAAGATGAAACATTAATGTAATAGCTGGAGGGACATAATTTCCCTTAAATGTTTTTGGGATTGTAATGCAGATCATGAGCGGCTTCTCTCATCTATTTGTTGGAGGAATTTATTGTAATAAATGTAAAGTAGTTGTAGAGTTTTTATTTGATTAGATAGTTAGAGATGTAGGAGGGAAAACTCTAGAAAGCTCCCTCATATGTATTGTATTGAAAGATTATTCTCATTGTAGGAATAGAGCTATAGAGAAAGAGAATAGGAGAGCAGAGAAGAACATAGACTATAGAAGTTGTATAAGAAGATAGTTGTTGCTATAGAACCCATGTACAGGAACACTTGAGTTAATATAAGAATGCTTTGACTCAATTTCATGGTGTTGTGATGAATATTGTTTGCATCTATTGAATGGTATGTTCAAAGTTTGCTTATATGCTTTGTTATGAATTTGTTTCAATGCTTTATGTATGTATGATTTCATGTTGAATGTATGAAGTCTGTAAGAGGGAGAGTATGATTTTCAATTGTTTCTCTTCCTAACAATTCCTGCAAGGAGTGTAGTGAAAGTACCTAAGGAGTGTGTCGACAAGTTCTAAGTTTTACCTTAGAAAATATCAGGAGAGATACCGTTGTTCTCATACCAATAGAAGTGAAATATATATAGCACAGAGCTATGAAAGGTGTGTGCAGGTAGTTGAAGTCTTAGACTTTTCCAACCCAATGAGTGGTTGAAGAGCTATTGTCACAAGGAGTGCGTGGAACTGAAAAGTTTGGATAATCAGATATTATCATGAAGTCACAAGGAGTGCTGGCAGGATTCCCTAAAATCCTCGAGTTTGCAGCAAGAACCAAGTTCAGGAAGGGTAGAGTCTTCGAAGTGTTCTAAGGAAGACAAAGGTTGAAGTCACCTCTTAGAAATTAAGCTCAGGAGAAAATATGCGAAGCTATTTGGCTAGGAGTTATAAATAAATTGAACAGATGGTTGAAGTTTCTCGGAGGGAGAACTATTGATTTACCATGGACCGTTGGATCTCATAGATCAACGAAAGGGTTATGGAGAGAGTCCTTAATCATTCGTAATCTCAGGAGGGAGAATAGTCATCATATCTAGATCAACAAGAGTCGTTGATATCGTTCTTGAATTTCGTCATTTCAGAATTTGGGGTGTGGTGAAAGTTGTGACGAGAAGGAAAGAATTGTGAAATCCTGATTCGTGAAATCCCAACAGGATCTAGACCATCAGATCATGGAAGGATCTGGAACGTCGATCTGTAGCAAAGAGTTGTGAGTTTGAACTTCGGGAAAAAGGAGGAGCCGTATAGCGTGAACTCCCGAGTCGTGAAATTTTGACACCCTTGGAGGTTGGGCGCCAGGTTGTGGCATAGGGTCACAGTAGAAGGACTTAAGCAGGGAGATAGAAGTTCGTTAGCCCATTTCAAGGTTTCGGGATCTGAAGGAGTCGGGGAACTCAACAACAGGAATTGCGAAGTCACGAAACCCAACGTTCCCTTTTCAGGAAAAGGTTGTGGTCACATCGGTTGGTCATGTGGGTAAGATTTCATGCCTAGTGCTTATTCGTATAGTCATAACTCCTAAAAAGGACCTGTGGTTACAAGTGTGAAGATTCCAGCTGGGAATCGAAGAGCCATTTCGACTCAAGGGAGATTAAGAACGATCCTTAGACTGGGAGGTCAAGTAGAACCTGTTGAGGTAGGGTTGTTGCGTCAAGTGGTGTCAGAGCATAGCTTACAATCATTGTTTTATGTAGAAGAGAAGACATAAGGCAAGTTGTGATTTAAATTTTGCGTGGAACAGATTTAAACAATGCCACCAAGAAGATGTCAATATAGACCCATGCCCGATCTAGCCGTGGAAAGGGAAATGACGAAACTTTGTGCTCGATTATATGCTATGGAGAAAACACAAAGGCAAACAACTGATACTAGAGATATCAATGAGGCCGAAAGCGAAAATGAGGCTAGAGCCGAAGAAGAAGTTGGATCCGAAGATGTTGTAGAGGAACGTCTATTCAAAGCTGTTGCAAGAATAGGGGCCAGAGAAAAGATGGACATCCCGATTTATGAAGGAAACTTAGATGTTGAAGAGATGCTATATTGGTTTAGAGCTCTGGATAAATACTTCGACTATGAGGATATTGAAAAAGATAAGAAAGTTAAACATGTTGTCACTAGACTGAAATGGCATGCAACATTGTGGTTGGATGAATTGTAGGTTGATAGGAATTGCAAAGGAAAGCAAAGAATAAAAATTTCGGACATGATGGTAGAAAATATGAAATCCAAGTTTATACCCATAGATTACCAAATCAATTTGTTTCGAAGAATGCAGAATTTGAGACAGAAGGGGATGACAATGAAGGAATACACTGAGGAGTTTTACAGACTCAACATCAGGGAAAGTCATCATGAGAGTGATGATAAAAAAGTATCCAGATACATGAATGGCTTGAGATATGAAATTCAATATGAGATGAGCATGGTGACAATCAGAAATGTGGAAGATGCTTATCAAATTGCTTCAAAGGTTGAAGTGAAGTTGGCCTGAAAGAAAGGTCAAAGGGGAAGAGGTAGAAGTGAGAGCATAGTCAAAGCAATTTCCCAAGATAGAGTACAAAAGCTCAAGGATGAAGAAAAGAAACCTCATAACCACCCAGAAAGGGGAGGAATATCACAAGGAGGACAATATGCCGATAAGAAGATTTTTTCGCTAGCTAGAGGAAGAGGAAGAGGTAGAGGAGGCAAAATATAGTGTTTTTTGTGTGGAAAGATCAGAAACAAATATTTTGAATGTCTTGATAGAAAAAGGGATGGAGCTGGAAAAGCTCACATTTCAAAAGTGCAAAGGCAAAATGTTGAGGTAGAAGATGCAGAAGGTGGAAGATCCTTAATGATGAGGAAAATTCTCTTGAATGCAAAGAAGGAGATAGAGAATCTAGTCCAGAGAAACAGTTTGTTTAGAACTACTTGCAATACCAAGGATAGGGTATGTAAGGTAATTGTGGACAGTGGAAGTACATATAATCTCGTATCCACATAAATGGTGTAGAATCTGGAATTGGAGACAGCTGCACATCTAAGCCCATACAAGGTTTCCTAGTTGCAAAAAGGACATCAGGTAACAATCACTAAACAATGTTTAGTTGAACTTAAGATAGGGGGATACAAGGATTAGATTTTATGTGATGTTATTCCCATGGATGTTTGTCATATTTTTTTGGGGAGACCATGGCATTATGACATAAATGTTGTTCATGATGGGAGAAAGAACACATACACCTTGGAGAAGAATGGTAGGACGCGTATGTTTCTTCTGATTCAAGACAAGAAGGAGAAAGAAGAAGCAAGAAATACTATACTTCTCATGAGTGGGAAGGAACTTTTGGATGAAGTCAGGAAAGAAGAAGACATGCATTTTGTTGTGGTGATGAAAACTAGAGTCATATTGACCAGTACTTCGATGGATGATCTACCTGAGGAAATTCAAGAAATGCTTGAGAATTTCACTGATATAGTGGTGGATGAATTACCTTGTTCATTCCCACCCATCAGAAGTATAAGCCATCACATTGACCTTATACCAGGAGTGAGTTTACCAAACAAAGAAACGTAAATATTGACGCCACAGGAGAATTAAGAAGTTAAGAAGCAAGTCCAAGGTTTGATGGACAAAGGGTTGATTAGAGAAATCTTGAGTCCATGCACTGTTCCAAAAGTGATAAGTCCAAAAAAGGATGGTGGATGGAGAATGTGTATATACTTGAGGGCTATAAACAAGATCACCATCAGGTATATATTTTCTTTACCGAGGATGGATGACTTGATGGATTGTTTGAGTGGAGCAAAGTTTTTTTCAAAATTTGATTTGAAAAACGGATATCATCAAAGCAGAATGAGGGAAGGTGATGAATGAAAGAGAACATTTAAGATGAATGAAGGGTTGTATGAATGGCTTGTCATGCCATTTGGTTTGACAAATGCGCTAAGTGATTTTATGATATTAATGAATGAAGTCTTGAAGGATTTCATTGGAAAGTTTGTAATTGTGTATATTGATGATATATTGATCTTCAGTAAGACTGAGGAGGAACATTTGAGACACCTAACTCTAGTGATGAGGAAGTTGCAACAAAAGAAGTTGCTGATAAATCTAAAGAAGTCATCTTTCATGAAGAAAGAGCTTGTTTATTTAGGTTTTGTGATCTCTTCAAATGAGTTGAAGATGGATCCTGAGAAGGTAAAAGAAATCAAAGAATGACCATCACCGAGGAATATCTTTGAAGTCAGAAGATTCCATGGAATAGCCTATTTTTACAGGAAGTTCATCAGAAATGTTAGTGGAATTTTTTCACTGATGATGGACATAGTCAAGAAAAGACACAAATCTTTTCATTGGATAGAGGAAGAAGAGAAAATTTTCAAGTTGTTGAAAGAGAAGATAATTGGACAACCAATTCTAGTTCTACCATATTTTAGTATGACATTTCAAGTCAGATGTAATGCAAGTGGATTTGCGATTGGAGCAGTCTTAAGTCAATACAATAGACCGGTTGCATACTTCAGTGAGAAGTTGAATGATTCCAAGATGAAATATTGCACGTATGATAAAGAGTTGTATGCAATCATACAGGAGCTAAAGAAATGGAGGAACTAATTGGTTCTGAAAGAGCTCGTTTTGTATAGCGACAACCATGTTTTACAATTCGTAACTAGACAGGAGAAATTGAACCAGAAACATGCGAAATGGGTTGAGTTTATGTAGAGCTTTAATTTTGTTATAAAGCACATTTACGAAGCTGCTAACAAGGTTGTTGATGAATTGGGAAGGAAATGTTTGATCCTGCAAGAGTTTCATGTGAAGACCTTAGGTTTTGATATCCTTAAGGAAATGTATAGAGATGATTCAGATTTCAAGGATGCTTATGAAGCAAGTGAAAATCCTATTCTAAAAGACAGAAGCCAATGTATTGAATATTTAATTCAAGATGGATTATTATTCAAAGGAAATCAATTGTGTATCCTGAAGAGTTCTATGAGAGAGAATCTTCTGAAAGAAAAACATAGTGGAGGATTGGCTGGACATTTCAGCCATGATAAGACATTCATGCAACTGAACAACTTGTATTATTGGCTAGGGATGAGGACAGATGTCAAGAAGTTTGTGAATAGATGTAGAATTTGCTAGCACACAAAGGGGAAAAGACATAATACAAGATTGTATCAACTATTTCTAGTAATACAGAGGCCATGGGATGCGGTAAGCATGTATTTTGTGTTAGGACTACCAAGGACACAGAGGGGTTTTGATTCCATATTTGTGGTAGTCGACAGATTTTCAAAAATCTCACATTTTATTCCATGTCAGAAAAGCAGTGATGCAACACACATTGCAAATATGTTTTTCAAGGAAGTTGTTCGACTTCATGGATTACCCAAGAATATTGTTTCAGATAGGGATACCAAGTTTCTTGGTCATTTCTGGAGGATACCATGGAAGAAGTTGGGGACAAATATATCTTTTATCTTAGCATATCACCCTTAGATAGATGGATGGACTGAGGTAGTAAATCGAAGTTTAGGGGACTTGTTGAGGATTTTAGTAGCTAAACATCATAATTAGTGGGATTAGATTCTGCCACAAGAAGAATTTGCATATAATGACTCACCTAACCGGAGCACAGGACAAAGCCCATTCTAGATAATTTATGGAATGCATCCGAGAGGAGTATCTGAGTTGATATACTTAGAGCAGAGGGAGTTCAGAAGTGTTGGAGCAGAGGGTTTTGTAGCAGCGATGCAATATCTTCATGACAAGATAAGAGAGTGATTCCAGAGATCCAACCAGGAATATAAGCGTAGATTCAATCATCACAGAAGAGAACTTCAATTTGAAGTGGGAGATTTAGTATTATCACATCTAAGAAAAGAAAGGTTCCCAAGGGGAACATATAATAAAATGAAAATGAAAAAGGTAGGGCTATGTAAAACCATAAGAAAGTTTGAGGGAAATGATTATGAGATGTAATTTCCAGATGGGGTAGGAATATCGCCCATATTCAATGTATCTGAACTGTATCCTTATAGAGAATATGAAACAGAAGGATCAGAGGATCAGAAGGAATTTCAATGGGTCAGACAGATGCCTGTAGTTGAAAAGTTGTAGATGGAAAAGATAATTGATCAGAGAGTTAGCAAGAAGACCCAGAGAAAGACGTATTTTGAATACTTGTTAAAGTGGAAAGGACACCCGATTGAGGATGCCAGTTGGTAAAGCGAAGCAGAGATTCAGAAACATGGACAGAAGGTGTAGGAGCTCATGAACATGAGTTCATGAATTGTTCAGCCAGAGGAGTATGATGCAGGAGCATTGCAAACCACCGAAGCAAGCACAAAAGAGAAGGACAACTGGATATGCACTAGCGCACATTTTGAAGGCATTTTGAATTTGAAAAGATGAAACATTAATGTAATAGCTGGAGGGATGTAATTTCCCTTAAATGTTTTTGGGATTGTAACGCAGATCATGAGCGGTTTCTCCCATCTGTTTGTTGGAGGAATTTATTGTAATAAATGTAAATTAGTTGTAGAGTTTTAATTCGATTAGATAGTTAGAGTTGTACGAGGGAAAACTCTTGAAATCTCCCTCGTATGTATTGTATTGAAAGATTATTCTCATTGTAGGAATAGAGTTGTAGAGAAAGAGAATAGGAGAGAAGAGAAGAACAAAGACTATAGAAGTTGTATAAGAAGATGGTTGTTTCTATAGAACCCATGTAAAGGAACACTTCAGTTAATATAACAATTCTTTGACTCAATTTCATGGTGTTGTGATGAATACTGTTTGCATATATTGAATGGTATGTTCACAGTTTTCTTATATGCTCTGTTATGCATTTGTTTCAATGCTTTGTGTATGCATGATTTCATGTTGAATGTATGAAGTATGTGAGAGGGAGAGTATGAGTTTCAATTGTTTCTCTTCCTGAGAATTCCTACAAGGAGTGTAGTGAAAGCCTGCAAGGAGTGCGTCGACAAGTTTTGAGGTTTACCTCAGAAAAGATCAACAGAGATATCATTGTTCTCATACCAGTAGAAGTGCAATATATGTAGCACAGAGCCATGCAAGGTGTGCATAGGAAATTTAAGTATTAGACTTTTCCAATCCATTGAGTGGTTGAAGAGCTACTGTCACAAGGAGTGTGCAGAACTGAGAAGTTCAGATAATCAGAGATTATCGTGAAGTCGCAAGGAGTGCCGTAAAGATTCCCTAGAATCCTTGAGTTTGCAACAAGAACCAAGTTCATGAAGGGTAGACGCTGTTATTGGATAAATCTGTAAGTGTGGACACAAATCGATCTCCCTAGATCCACATGGATCTAGAACAAATCAAGACAGAACATGACTCTTTCCCTAGATTCTAACCATTAAATTAAATAGGAGGCAAGAAAAAAGTACATACCT
This sequence comes from Picea engelmannii, assembly GCA_009831015.1. Taxonomy (NCBI): domain Eukaryota; kingdom Viridiplantae; phylum Streptophyta; class Pinopsida; order Pinales; family Pinaceae; genus Picea; species Picea engelmannii. The sequence continues at coordinate 444,446 of ML795254.1, forward strand.
TATGATCGCTTCCTTT
>ML795254.1:444511-483847 GCA_009831015.1 Picea engelmannii
TTTTTCCCTTCTTTAGAAAGAGTTCACACCCTAGTAGTTCAACAAAGTGTGAACTTCTCACACCCTGGCTTAAGGCAGCCTGCGAGAATCATGCATTCTCGTAGGCAAATATACTAGCAGCCTGCGAACAGTCCTCAAAAATGTGATTTCTGGAAAGAGATGAAGGTAACTTTTCTCAAGAGAAAGTTCTAATGAAGAGCCTAAGTACACCATCATCATGACGACCAAAATCATGGGTAACAGAATGCCCCCAAAAGTGTGAGGTTGGAACCAGTGACAACCGATAGACTTTGTAAGCTACATGTGTGTGTCAAGAACCAGGAGCACATCTAATTAGAAACCTGTGAACAACCAAGCATCTATAGAATATCATATATACCAATTCTGAGGTAGGCATTCCCATACTTAGATCACAGACTGATGACATTATAGACATGGGTCATGGCCACCAATCATACACCGTGGATCCATGCCATCAAAATATAGCATAGCCACCGGAATACACTATGGATCTATGCGAGAAATTTCAACTCAAGACGACATAGCCATGAAACATACACAGTGGATCTATGTGTCGCAAATTATACATACTCCATCGCAACCTGGATCACAAAAGATGATATCCATGGTCTTCAATCTCGTCGCCCAAAGTACGAATCTAACCATGTGATTACATGTGTTGAAGTCGAACATGGTAGAAACCACTTGATTACCGGTCAATGATAGAACCGTTAACAAGTGCGAGAGAAATCACCATTGATGTCAATGACTCCCGAGGTACCATAGTACAATCCATCGAGTGTGAATAAATGAGTTGAAGTTGAACATCTGATGGAATCTTTTGATCAGGGGTCAATGATGTAAACCCACTCTCGAAAGCGAGGAAACCTACCATTGAGGCATGCAAGTTCCAAGGTACCAAGTAATTTCTAAGTCTTGATTCCGGATAATGAGCTGAAGTCGATGGAACAAAACTCGTCACAGGAGGGCCTTGATGTATTCCCCATCAATGACATGAAATGAGTAACAAAGTTTGAAGGTAAAACAGAGCGTTTTGCAAATTGGACCGGACAAAGGGAAGGCCGACACGAAATAATGGACAACTGCAGATGGCCGACTCAATATAGGTTTCAGATGGACTTCTCTTGAACATATGAACGACACGACCAATGATTTGGCAGCATTGACTCAAAGATGACATAGGGAATGACCTTGTAGAAAATCGAATGAGAGACAAATGGATTTACCAAACCGGCTTCAAATGATGAATAGGGGGTGTCATGTTCACGAGTGACACTTACTGCCAATCAATACAAAGATGAAACATATCCCTTTCCCAAATTTTCCGCCACCATTTCTGGTGAGTACCTCTTTATTTTTACGCAAGCTCGAGGAGGATAACATATGCTTGTTGATATAATCTCATCCTTCGGACGAGTCCCTCGGAGTATGTTTAACGAACTCTAAGAAGGAGTGGTTCGGTCCCATCATGGGTCTGTCAATGTTTGTTTAACGAGTCCAGAGATAGAAAACTTGAAGGTTTTTCAAGATTATAGAGTTTTGAAAAACACTTAAAAAAGAACTCTCTCAGTTCCTTTTTCATAAAATAGTCTGGACGAGACCGAAAAAGAGATAAATTATTGCTCACCATATGCTTACTTCAAATACTTTATCGAGCGTGAAAATAGCAAGGTCGCTCGGCGATCTTTTCATGTTTAGAGAGTCTGAAAAGAGCTTAAAGAGGACTCCAGGGGGTTCCTTTTTCATATAACCCTGTGAGCCCGAAAAAGTGATAAAAGTATGCTCGATCACGTTCTCATGTATTTACGAGCGCAAGAACGGACAAAAACAATGCTCGAGGTTTTATGTAAAAACCATAAAAACAATCGAAACACATGATGTAAAAATAAAACTATGTCCATATCCCGATATTTGATCATCCAAGTCATCACACCTGCAAGAGTTACACTCATCATAACATTAGTGATTAGGGTTTAATTGATAAATAATTATAAAAAACCCAAAATGATATAGTAAAAGTAAATAAAATAAGTAAATACTCTTTTTTACCATACCATTTTACATTTCCACTATTGAGCTCAAAAAAACCCCTCTTTTACCCTCTTTTAGCCTCGGAGTTCAGCGTTAATTTGCGGGAGCTACGAGAGACCATTCAGTGAGCCGTATGCAACATTAAGGTAAGCTCCTCGTCCTTGATATTTTCATGGTTTCATTTTGTCACTTCATTGGTTAAATTTCCATTTTTAAGATGTTTTTCTAGGCCCTATATGTGTGTTGTCATTCTTGCAGGCAGCCGATACGGGGCCTGCGAGAATGATGCATTCTCATAGGTGAGCCTTAAGCCACCTATGAGGTTCTCGCACTGTGCAAATGGGACACCTGCGAGAACCGAAAAGCCCAATTTTTTTTTAAATTTTTAGCCAAATGAAAAAGATCTAAAGCATGAAAAAGTTATTAATCCTCCTTTTATGTTCCTTGTGCATATAATTGACCATAAACATGGTGCTTGAGTGGTGTGAAAGGGAACATGAAGAGGATAATGAAATGGCCGAGAATCATCCTCCTACCATAGCTGCATTGAGATATTGTGGGCTCTTTAAATACTTTCGCATCCCAGGCATGAGGGCCCAAGTCAGACTACTAGAGTACCTGGTCCGTATGTGGGACCCAGATCAGCAGGTTTTTCATGTGGGAGCTCACACAGTATCCATAGACATTGAGGACATATAATTTTTGATTGGATTGTCACGACGCGGATACTATGTCAGCCTGAACGGTAGTAGAGGTGGTGGGCTAAAGTTGAGTGAGTACTACAATCAATACTGCATTCCCGAGGTTGAGCGAAAAAAAGGAAAAGTGGTTATCTGGGGGGTACGAGACTTGACCCTCCGCACTATCATTTTTACTATAGCTTGGATGGCTGGGATTTATTCTCCTCATATGGCATTACAGAGCTACTTCCAGTATGCCATCGAGTGTACTGAGCCTCGAGTATTCAACTGGGCAGATGCTATGCTTCGCAGTATCAAGAAACAATTGACTAAATGCAGATATGGTAACCTGAAGCAATTTGGGTATGGATCTTTGTTGGTGTCCTTCTTCCTTGAGAGGGTCCCTGTATTTAGACTACAGGTTGAGTGGAACATACCGGGTCCCAGGGATCCAAGGATGCTGAGATGGTGTCAGCTCATGGCCTGGTACGTAGCAGGACTGATCGTCAAGTATGACGATATTTTCTTTGACTGGCTTCAAACCCAGATGTTGATGGTCGATGACTACACTTATGCCAGGTTGGATTTCCGAGGAGATCCGGATTTAGCACTACCAGAGGATACTCAGTGGGGTGACCTTGGTAAGAAGTACACGCATTTTTCTCTTTTTAAATGTTTTTTGAATTTTTATCATATTCAAATGTTTTTGGTTTTATACGTTCATCCAAAGACTAATACTAAATCGTTTGTTGATAACACATATGTTTGACCGTATAGACCTCCTGACACTTCTCCCATCCAGCAGCAAGGAGAGGTGGTGGCAGCACCATAGTATGTTGAATATTATCAAGTAGTGGAACCGAATCTAGAGGGCTTGACTGTAGACATTTCAGATATGACTCTGGAAGAGGTTCCACGACGCGATCAGCGTCATACTGTAGGGGTATCAACAGCTATGAGTCGACTGCTCCGTAGGGTTTCTAGGGAAGTCGTGTGTTACCGTGAACGTCATCCATGACGTCACTTTGTAGAAGCGATAAGCTTCAATTTTTTATATTTTGGTCTTCGGACAAACTTTTTTGTAAAAAACTCTTTTGATCGTTATATATACAGATGGATTCTACCAGATTACTTTATATTGTGTGAATTTTGATGTGTTTGATTTATAAATGGTTCAAATGTCTATCCAATACATAATTAGCCAAAGCATCTGTTAATGTATTAAGACATCTAGGAATATGATGATATTCAATGTGATCAAAATAACATTCCAAGAGGCGAATTCGCAAATACACCCATAACAAAGTAGGACTTCAAATAGAGTAGATATTACTTAGCTGTAGTACTACAAGCTGCGAGTCAAGTCGCACGACCAAATGACGAATTTCGAGTGAGATAGCATCAACCAATAATTCAATAACGACGCTATACTCTGCAATGTTGTTGGTCGCACGGCCGAGGCACACACCTCGTAAAGATACAAGTTTGTTTGTTGGGGCATAGATTTCCCACGTAGCAGATGCAAGATTCGGAGTACTACGGCTAGCGCCATCAGCAAAGCCAATATAGGGTAGCGAAGACTCCGACATCTGGAAATCAAACACAACGTCACATAAGGGTAGAGACCAGATAACGACAAAAGAAAACTATAGTAACACACAAAAAGTATGATACATTAAAATACATGTACTTGTGCACAAATGATTTATGCATAGTACTTCTTCAAGTACAACCCATTCTTGGGTTCACTCAAAGGGATACCATCATAATCTACCAGCTCATATGCTCCTTTTTCCAAAACTCGACGAACAATATAAGGACCTCGCCACATGGGTTCGAATTTCCCATCTCCTAACACATCTCGATCATGTTCATAGAGAAGAACAAGATCACCTTCAGAGAAAATGCAAGGCTTGACATGCTTGTCATATTGTGCCTTGACACGTTTCTTCTGGGCTTCTATTACTAGAGTGGCATCACGTAAAGTCTCGTCTAATTGCATTAGATACAATAGATGTTCTTCTTCAGTAGAAGTGTTGGGTAAGAGTTCTAAAACTAGCTTCAGAGAGGGTATCTCGCATTCTGTGGAAGAATGGCTTCCACACTATAGACTAACTGAAAAGGCGTAAACCCAGTAGCAGATTTGACAGATGTCTGGTACGCCAACAATGTTGAAAACAACATTGTGTGCCAACTTGTTTTATGAATTCCTGTCATCCGTCGAAGCATAGTTATAAAAACTTTGTTGATTGCTTCGACCTGGCCATTAGCTTGTGGATAATAGGGCATTGAGTTATCATGATGAAGACCCAACTTCTCTGTAAGTTCAGACATCATAAAATTCCTAAAGTGACTACCGTGATCAGTGACGATAGCTTGAGGCACACCAAAACGAGCTATGACGTGATTAAAAAGAAATAACGCTGTAGTCTTTCCAGTATTATCGAATGTCGGCATCACCTCAGCCCATGTTGTAAAGTAATCAACAACTACAATGATGTAACCATGCCCCCCAGCCGAGTGAGAATGACATGTCATGAAATCGATGCCCCATTTAGCGAAAGGACCAACTGATACCACAGGATGAAGAGGAGCAGGATGTGACCAAATTTTCTGATTGTAGGTCTGGCAGGCATGGCATTTCTGAACAGCATTAATGCAGTCGTTAAACAAAGAAGGCCAAAAATATCCTGCGCGTAAGATCTTCTGGGCAGTAGCATACCCAGACATATGACCACCACATGCTCCAGAATGGTAGTCATTCAGAGCTTTCTCAGCTTCATCAAATGTTAGACAACGTCGAAAAATAGAGTCAATTCCTCGACGGTAAAGATTTTCTCTGAGGATAATGTATTGATGCGCTTGATAGCGTATGCGACGTCGTTCAGTACTAGACAAAGTAGACCAAAAAGTCTGGGTTTGGAGATATATAATGATATCCTCATACCAAATATCATCAGTGCTAATAAGGAAAAGAGATTCATCGGGTAATGAATCTACTGCTACATCTGCCGTTGCAGAATGAGGAAAATCACATATCAACTCAGAAAAAACTAAGGATTTCTTCAACTTGGCGCGATCGAATTCCAAGTCAAACTCTTGGAGTATGACAATCCATTTGGAGTATTTTCCCCCAAGCAATTGACGTGTCAAAATATGTTGCATAGGGTTGCAATGAGAAATCACCGTAGTCTTACGTGAGAGAATATAATGCCGGAAGCATTGGATGGCTTGAACGGCAGCCAAGGCCATTTTTTCGACATGTTGATACTTGATTTCAGTTGGTGTGAGACTTCGACTCAAGTAGTAAACAACATGTTCGTCGTGCGCATCATCCTCTTGGACGAGAACCATGCCAATAGTGTACTCCGAGGCAGCAAGATAAAGGAAATAATCGCAACTGTAATCAGGAGGAAAGGGAAGTGGAGCGTGCGTTAGGGACAACTTTAAAGCTTCAAAAGCATTGTTAGCAACGGTATCCCAGACAAACTCGGCATCTTTCTTTAATATCCGCATAAAACCACGAGTTATCTTGGCGTAATTAGGGATAAAACGACGAAGAAAGTTTGCTTTCCTCTGCAAACTTTTCAACTGGCGCAGTGTAGAAGGAGGAGGGAGATTAAGAATCGCCTCAACCTTAATAGGATCCACCCGGATCCCTTGACGCGAAACGATAAAACCGAGAAGACGGTCGGATTCTACACAAAAAACACATTTATGAGGATTTAAGCGTATACGATAGAACCGACAGTGAACGAAAATGGCTCGGAGGTGGGTAGGGTGATCGACTCTGCGCATAGAATGAGCGGGTAAATCGTCCAAATAGGGTTGAACGATATGTTTGATGTCATGAAAAGCATAAGACATAGCGCATTGAAAAGTTGCGCTCACATTCTTTAGACAGAAAGGGAGTTTCCTATAGGAAAAAGTACCCCAAGGACAAATAAAAGCAGTTTTATGTTGGTCCTCGGGAGCAATGTTAATTTGATTATAGCTGGAGAAACCATCCATGAGAGAGAAGATTTCACTTCCAGCGCAGTCATCAACAATCTGATCGACGAAGGGGGTAGGAAAGTTGTCCTTGGGACAAGCTTTGTTAATATCCCTATAATCAACACAAACACGAATATTGCCTCTTTTCTTGTCAATCGGGATAGGATTGGAAACCCATTCTATAAGAGCCACCGGATAAATAAAGCCGTCTTTCAAAAGTTTTTCAACTTCGAGTTTGATAGCAGTCGCTTTATGTGGGTGGACTGGATGAAGGCGTTGCCGGACAGGTTTAGCTCCGGGGTACGTCTTTATCTCATGTACAATAATGGCAGGGTTGATACCTGGCATCTCTTCGTAACTCTAGGCGAAGATGTCACGAAATTCTTTGAACAGAGACGTATAGGTGACGGTTTCGTCGGGAGAACACGAAGCTCCAATATGAACATTTTCGACTATCCCGGGTTTAATGGATATGTCAATGGGAATCGTGGGCGAGATATTACTTAAGTTCCCTTGAGCAAACACATCGTGTGAAGTCGCGGGAACCGTCGAAATGACAACAACGGTCGACGGAGTCGAAATCCATTGGTAGTTCTCAAGAGTCTACTGCTCCAGAAAAAGTATGGAACGATGATGCCCATCATCCCAAGGGGTATCTTCCATGACGGACATGATCATCTCGTCAGTAGGAAAAATAACATGAAAAGGATCAGGAGACAACTCATCAAGAGAAGAGGTAGAAGGTGTTGTCGATTGAATGGCCTGATAGGTAGATTCAACCGGACTTAACGACATTGCATCGCCGAAACGAAGATGATCTCCAGGGTCAGGGACAATCCAAGGGTCGTGTGATGCAGGAAGTTCTTGAGGCATGGTGGAGATCATGTTGATAGAAGCAACTGAGGGGTGTGGAACATCGGTGGGTGGAATGGGAAAAGTACCCATTAACGAGGAGTCCTTTAACAGGCCTACACCAACGTTCTCATAACCTGGTGGGGTTTTATAAATAAATGGAACGTTGCCAGTACGAGTATCAGAATTGAAGAAGGCAAGTTGGTCAACTGTAACAACCTTTCCTTGATGAGGGAAACGTACTACATGGAAAAGTGTCGACACAATGGCGTGCATGGAATCAATCCAGCTACGACCAAGCAAAAGATTATAATCAAGGGGAGCGTCAAAGACTTCCACTTCAACTTGGACCATTTTACCTTCTAATGTAATGGGCAATGAAGGAAGAACACCGTAGGGCTTAAAACCAGAGCCATTGAAGGATTTAAGAGTGTTTTGTGATTCATTCAAGGGAGGAGAGCCAATGGCTTTCCAACAGGCAAAATACATTACACACGTTGAGGCACCCTCGTCGATAATAGTTCGGCAAATGTTCTTGTCAGAGACAACAACCTGTATCTGGAAGGCGAGTTGAGGGGGTAACCTTGGAATGTGATCATCCAAGTCAATGACTATGAGATTCGTATCTGTCGGGTCAATTCCACCTATAGCTTTCAACAGTGCCTTCTGTTGTGCAGGACAAGACTGAAGGACTTCAAGGGATAACATCGCAGAAGGGGCCTGGGCCAGATCTTCCACAATACTGTAGTTATGGGATGCACGAGCATGAGGATTGAAAGCTGATTTTCTAACGACACCTTTTGGGGGTGGTCGCAGAACCATATCAAGACTTGGTCGTTTGAGATGAAGAGGACTGTTTGTAGGTGGAGTCGTTGGAGAGGGTTGAACCAATGAAGGAGGTAAATCATCAACCTTCTCCTTAGATGGAGTATAATCTTTGGCTCTAGTCGTGAGTGCAATGTTATTTTTCTTAGAATCACCAGTGCACATCAAAACATATGATTTCGTAGAAGAGGAGGGTTGGTCTTGAATGACCAACTGAGTCTGTTGTTGAGACAGGAAGGGTTGGGACAAGACAACTGGTGTAGATGGTTTTGGAGCTCCTTGAAGGAACTTTGTGACCTCGGCACGTCGTGGACAATCCTTCGTGTAGTGATCATCACCACAGATAAGGCAAGGGTAGCATGTTTTGCGCTTATCCCGATCTTCAAAAGGAGTGGTTTTAGTTTGCTCTGCTTGAGTATTATTTTTTCCCTCCTTATTCTTGCCTCTCCCCTTTTTAGATTTTTTTTTACCGGCTGGGGTAGATTGGACAACATTTACCTCAGAAGTTTTACCAGTGGGAGCGGCAAGAGACAGAGCATTTTGAACATTAGAAGAAGCAGATTTAGGGGTTGTACTTGAAACAAAATGTGAGTGGGCTTGAGTAGCACCAATCACACCATCAGCTGCATGTGAGGCAGCTGGAGTATTTGAAGTGCTGGAAGTACCAGGACGAGGTAATTCAGGTAGCAAATCGTAAAGTGTTCTCATTTGCAAATAAATGAGATCAAGATATTGAGCACGACTTATAGCCTACTCCTCCGTGACAACACCACCCATGGCAATGTCTTTACCAATTTCGTTCACAAAGGATTTCGTAAACCATTCTGCCAGTTATTGATCGGGGAGTTCAAGTTTAATGAGACGTCGTCTCCTTTGCCACTCATGGATATGATCAGATATATGAGTGCCTTTATTCTGTTTGAAGGAAGTCAAAATCTCAGTCTCGGTATCATAACGGATTGGTAACTGGTAATGCATAAGGAAAGCCATAGCTAGGGTGTTGAAATCAGAGAAGAAACCTCGTGGCAATTCAATATACCACTTCACAAAAGAACCGGTAAGGGTTCGCTGAAAAAGACATAAACGAATAGATTCATCCATTAACGAGTTGGATGAAAACCATAGGTGAAAAGTCATAATGTGATTGTTTGGGTCCTCTCCCACTTTGTCGTTGAATTTAGGAATGTCCGATGGAAGCTTGGATGGAATAACAAGCCATTGGGGAGAGTGACAAATAAGATCATTCAAAATCCTAGACAAATCTGGCAAATCCAAAGTAGCAAGAAAAGGTAACTGTCGATTCACCTGTGGGTACTGGTGGCTTTGGGGTGGAAGCCCTGTCAGCAAACCAGTAGGACCGTAAGCAGTCTCCCCATAATGGGAAGACCCAGGCAGATTCAGTGGCGATTGGAGAGGATAGTAGTTCCAGGGATTGTAACCTTGAGTTTGATTAGGGACCTGAGTTTGAGCATTTGGACCCTGACCCCAAATAGGATTAGGTATACCTGGATAAGGTTGTCCTATAGTAGGGACAGGCTACTGCTGCCCCCCAGTCGTTTGAGGAATATTTTGAATCATCTGATTCCAATACTGGGCCAAAGAGGGAGGTATATTTTGTCCAAAAGTTGGGGTTGGTCCCCCTATCGTAGGTGGTGTTCCAACCGGAATTTGTGTCCCAAGCAAAGGTTGCGTAGTAATTGGAATATGGCCAGTAAGAGGAAGTTGAGTTGTACCACCTAAGCCACCAATGGGAACCTGCAAGTTTGGTGTAATGGACGGTATAGTGCCACTAGGATTAGGATTTCCAGAAGGAAATTGAGGGAGTGTCAGAATAAAACCGGGAATAGGGTGCCCAAGAAAAGAAGGATCGCCTGGAGAACCAGCTGGAGTTTGCGGAGGTGTTGGAGAAGAAGCATTCAACAAAGCATTCAATGCATGGTATCCGGGTGGTAATGTCAGAGTGACATTGGGCGTTCGTTGTGTGTTGATAGGAGCAAGACCCGCTGCAGTTAACCCGGTTGGAACACTCGTAGCATTCTCGAGATGGGCCATCTCGGCAGGGACAGTAAACTGATAAGTGGTATTCAACAGTATAGTCTCTGTCTCAGAAAACACCAGAGGGTTGATGTTGTAGACCACAGGCGAACCAGGACCAAAAAGGATCCTTTGGAAATCACCTGACCAAAAAGGATCTTGGCCTTCTACACCGGGAAAAGGCCCAACGGGTGATCCAGAAGTTGTAACAACTAGTTCTCCGGAAGAATTCAATCGCATAAAGGGTTGTTCAGAACCACGACGAATTCGAAAATTTTCTCTAGTATTGGTAATGCGAAAAGGTTATAGAGATTCAGTTGATTCCACTTGTGGTGTGGTAACAACTGGGACTTCACTCTGCCGAGGAGAGCCCTCAGGTGTACTGGTAGGCAAGGGTTGAGAACCGTCCAGATGCTCTGGAGATAAACCTTGCATTCTATGTGAACGACATGGAGGAGCTATTGTAAACGAGTGACAAACTTCGCGAAGAAAATTCTATGGTCAACTTCGAGAAACAAGCAACACGCGCTAGTAAACAAAATCTAGGAAACAAGCACCAAACAAACAAGACCTTCTAATTTCGAAGCCACTAGTTGGTGATGAAATCCAACGTTGCAACAACGAGACGAGAAGGGGCGGGGCTAGGGTGGAAAAGTTACGCCGACGACCTGCTTAACAGACTTACACCCTGGAGCAAGCTCCCACACATAATCATGGGTATACCCTCCAAGTAGCCCGAGTGAATTTGGTCAACGTCAATTCCAGGTACCGTGAAGATTTTCCCCTCCACAGTCACCTTGAGTAAGAACCTAGAGAGATAGGCCACTAAAGTCACCACCAACAACAATAAATCCTGGGGGAATAGTCGACAGTCCAATCCACGCACAAGGGCAGGGTATCGAGCCTGAAATCAACTCAAAAGGCTTCCACTCATCATTATGGGTATACCTCGGAGTGATCCTCGTAATACGTGCAATCTCTACACTGATATCAACAAAGCAGGGTGAGTAACTCTGCCAATATCAATGCAACCTAGTGTTTGACCCTTGTGTGAGAAGGGCTTCCCAGGACAAGATGTTGCAAATGGAATTTAACACTCCCTAACACAAGATGCTATTGTGTGTTTTATGCTTTTGGAGAGTGTGTCTCTCTTCCTACTCCAAAGCGCTAGCCTAGCTAAATGTTGGTGTAAAATATCCCTAGAAGAGAGTTACTAGATAAATTTCATGATTACGCAGTGTTATTAAAGGCTGTTGTTTACTCAAAGGTAACGGAAATGAAACTTATGTTGTATGACTCTGACCCAACAATGCAAGGATGAGAATGAAGTGTATCACTTTTCGTTTAATGAATCCTATGTATGGGAGAGAGAGAAAATTTTCCAGATCAACCGTGAACTACAATGCAAAATTTCCTTTCAAATACCAACACAAACAATCATTTATCAAATGACAATTCCCTATTGTGTCTTTTTCAAATACTTCAACAATCGCAATAATTTGATTTTTCAATGTTTTCTAAAAACAAGTTTTTTGAAAGAAAAACTTTTGTTCACTTTCCAAAAAGGACCCTCACTATGCCAATGAGAGTACAGAAAATCAAATCAATGAAAAAGCAAATAACCCAATCCACTCTTTCAATGAAAGAAAAAATAAAGAGCAAACCAATGTAGTCTTTTCAAATGAAAAAGAAAAATGATCTTTCAAACCATAAGCAAATGAGAAAACCAAGCAAACTTAACTTTCAACCAATCACAGGATCTTAACTAATCAAACACACTCAGAGTCTGAAGTCAGAGAGAATGGTTTTGCCAAGAAAATCTAAGAAACAAAAGTCAAGTCCAAAATGACAAGAAAAGCCTTGAAACCCTAAGGTTGTTCATACACACAAACAAAGACAAGAAAGATACCAATCAGAGGTTCAAGACACTCATAAGAGGCAAACAAACTGATCCGAGTAGTTAAAAATGCCAATATTAAGGTTAAGCAAGATTCATTAGAGAATTGGTTACTTGGATAAGAATGATCCCAAAATATCAGGGAATCTAGTACTAGGATAACCATTCGAATGCCATCTCATCCTTCTAGAATATTCCCTTCTAGAAGCTTAGAGAATTCATCTTTTTCCCTTCTTTAGAAAGAGTTCACACCCTAGCAGTTCAACACAGTGTGAACTTCTCACACCCTGGCTTAAGGTAGCCTACGAGAATCATGCATTCTCGCAGGAAAATATACTAGCAGCCTGCGAACAGTCCTCAAAAATGTGATTTCTGGAAAGAGATGAAGGTAACTTTTCTCAAGAGAAAGTTGTAATGAAGAGCCTGAGTACACCATCATCATGATGACCAAAATCATGGGTAACAGAGGCTTCAAAGAGTTCGAGGTAATATGAAGGATGAAGTCACCTCTTAGAAATTAAGCTCAAGAGAAAAGATGCCAAGCTATTTGGCTAGGAGTTATCAAGAAATTGAATGGACAGTTGAAGTTTCTCGAAGGGAGAACTATCGATTTACCATGGAATGTTGGATCTCGTAGATCAGTGGAAGGGTTAAGGAGAGAGTCCTTAAGCATTTGTAACCTCAAGATGGAGAATAGCTGCCATATTTGGATCAACAAGAGTCATTGATCTCGAGCTTGAATTTCGTCATTTCAAAATTCAGGGTGTGGATAAAGTTGTGATGAGCAGGCAAGAATCGTGAAATACCGACAAGATATAAACCATTAGATCATGGAAGGATTTGGGTCGTCGATCTACAGCAAATATTTGTGAGTTCTGACTTTGGGGAAAAGGAGGAGCCCTGTAGCGTGAACTCCCGAGTCACGAAATTTCAATGCACTTGGAGGTTGGGCCCCAGGTTGTGGAATAGGGTCACATCAAAAGGACTTAAGGGGGGAGCTAGAAGTCCATTAGCCCATTTTGGGGTTTCTGTATCTAAAGGAGTTGGGGGTTTGGGATCTGAAGGAGTTGGGATTTCGGGAAAAGTTTGTGGTCACATCGGTTGGTCATGTGGGTAGAAGTTCGCGCCTAGTGATTGTTTGCACAGGCATAACTCCTAAGGAGGACTTCTGGTTTCAAGTGTGAATATTCCATATGGGAATTGAAGAGCCATTTCGGCTCAAGGGAGATTAAGAATGATCCTTAGACCGGGAGGTCGAGAAGAACTTCTTGAGGTAGGGGTGCTACATTAGGAGTGTTAATCTAAACTTGGTTGCTCAAATTCCTTTACAACATTTGTTTTATTAACCAAGGATTTCACCAACCCAATAATTGATCAAAATTGTAGTTGTATTCATACATATACTTGTTGATATCTGATCTAGTGGATAATTGGAATATTTTTAATGAATATGTTTGATAAACTCTATAACTGTGATACCTGTAACAACCCCTCTGTTATGACATCAAATAAGTGAGTACAATAGAGGTAATTTTTTTTTAAACAACATCAAGTTACACATTCAATCACATTACATCACCACACAACAAAAAACTGAATACAACATCACTATTATTCAAGATCAACCATATCACATAAATATGACATAAGATAGCTACCCGCCCAACCTATCCTGAAAGGTTACGACCTCCAAGACACATAATAAATGCTCAAGTCCAGTATTCATCCGATTGATTTTGACCATTTAAAATCTCAATACTAGCGATTGTTCTGAAGAACAAAGAGATATCTAGTTCCCTTAACCACAATCATACTCCGAAAATTCGTGACTAAAATAACAACAATACCCTTCATAAATTATTTCAATACAGAGTATAATCTACTATGATTTAACAATCATTAAAGAAAATTTCTAGTGTACTAAGAAATAACATTTTATAACACTTATCAAGAAGCATAACAATAATATCCACTTAAAATCCACTCATAAGTTTTCTAGAGAGAAGGTACTACACTTTTCAAAATCCTATCGGAAAATAATCACTTCCATTCAAGTCAAATTCACAATATCATTTAATTCATAACTCTAACACAATGTCAACACAAATCTTCATTGGTAAAAATTGAGTCATGATTCAAAAGTATAAAACAACATTAAGCATACCTAACATGATTACGTAATATCTATCTTGATTTTGTGCAATCAAACTCTTATTTTATCTCCGTTGTAAGATGTCCTATATCAATGCAATATTATTGTAATAGTTGTTAAATTCATCTTTATATCCTAGGTACCAAATTCCTTAGTTGACAATACAACTTACCCAGGCCATTTAAATCACACTCTAGAAAGTACTCCTAAGCATAGAATTTAAGGTTCTTAAAGAGTTTCATAAATATTATATAGTGATTAATAATTTTAAACACAGTGGGTGTGATTTGATTTGGAGGCGACCCAATAATTTTCTCATTATAGGAGCTACAAATATATTCAACAATGATTCAATATTTTCAATTACAGGAGCTTTCATTTGATTTTGCAGTGAATTAAATAATTTTCTAATGACAGGGGTTGCAAATAGTGTTGGACATAGTGTCGTTGATGTATTTTCATTGATGTCAACACTAGATATCATTGATGTGATAATAAGTTGAGATAAAATATCAGGAGGGTTAGTGAACGAAGATCAAATCTCAGAAGAGATGGTGCAATGAATTTCAGAAGAATCATTGGAGGACTAGTCAATAGTATATAATGACTGATGTCAAATAGTTGGACGATATGCAGACATTAAAGCTCAGGAGAGTTAACGAATGAGGATCAAATCTCAGAAGAGATGGCGTGTTGAAACTCAGTAGGTATGGTGGGATTAAACTCAGATCAAGTCATGACCGTCGAATGTGAAATCACCATATCAACGACAGGGATAGATTGCGGAGATCATAATAAGTATTAAACATTGTTCTATTTCCAATCACACAATTATTCAAGACAATCATATCTTATAGCTTCAAAGATTGATGATTGTGGTTGACTCACCAACAACACACAACTTCAAATTGATGAGTTTGGGTGTCAATTTAAATCACTCGCAAGTTGTGGTTCTGCAATCATCGTTGACCGTTAATATGCTTTGAAGAGTCCACATCGACCGTTAGATCAAATCAAGTACAAGGATAGGATAAGCAAGGTAAAAGGTCTGAGATCACAATTATGAGAACTTCTATTAGCCATCAGATCATTCTAAAGTGGAAGGAAAGGATAAGCTAGAAGAAGGACCATTGGATTTAAACCAAGGCAAAACTGCATCATAGAAATATCGAGCCTTTGATCTAAAAACATGATCAACGAACAACATTAAGTTCAAGTTAAAAGTAGCGAGGAGGTTATTGTTCGGGGAATATCACTTCAGAAGAATTGGCAACTTGAAAAGTCGAAATACCCAAAGTCCCGAAATCCGAAATGAATAAGGACCATCGGATATGGAGGATATATGATGACCACTGGATCAGGGTTTTTGGTCAGCAGATAAGCTCAGCAAGGACACGCGGTAGACCATGTCAGCAAGTACACATGAAATAATCAAATGATGACATGTGTCAAGAGGAAATTGGCTCGTGCCATGTCAACATGTGACATCAATAAATTACGTCACTTTGGGATAATTACTTCGAGAGTTTCACCACCAAGAAATGTCAAAATTCTCTAAGTCCCGAAGGACGAAGTTCCGAAGTCACTCTCAGTCGTTGATCTGAGACACCCTTCGAAAGTAAGGAACTAGTTGAACAAAAGAGAAGAATCATGTCATAAGTTGGAAGCAGAAGTTGTGAATCTTAGAAATAAGGTTGAGAAGTCAAACACCCAATTCAAGTTCTTGAATAACTCTATGATCTTATATGAGATATTGGATAGTCAGAGATCACCATATGAAAAAACCGGTCTTGGCTACAACAAGGAAGTAATTAGTAATCCCAAGGAACCTGATGCAATTCCTTCATTTGTAAAGAATGAAGACAGGTCTGATGTAAGTCTTTATTTTATAAAAAGGGAAAGCAAGTATGATGCAGGTTCTTCATGTTCAAAGAATTAAAGAAACATTAGAACATTTAGAAGATCAGATCAAGGAAGACATCCTGAAGCTACTCATACACCTCAAAGTAAGTTTAGAAGAAAGTCACCTTCATGGATGAATCAAAGGAAGTATGAGAGTCTTTTTAATGGTTATTGTTTTTCTTGTAATGAGTATGGTCATAAATCCTTGGATTGTAGAAATCATGGAAGAAAATAAATTGGTAGGTTCAACAACAATATAAGATGTTGGAACTGCAATCTTGTTGGACATATTGCTACACATTGCTACACTATGAGATGCTGCAATTTTGATTGATATGGCCACAAAGACCATGACTGTTGGAACTCAAAAAGACAGTCAATAAGTAATGCTTCACACAATATGACAAGAAGAGTAAATAAGATATGGAAAATAAAATCTGAAGTATGAAACAAGAAAGATAATGAAAATATTTCTCCTGAAATTGATGAAGTTAATAATAGGAGATCGGTGGGTGAAACTTCTGAAGTTAAGGATGAAGAATATTTTGATGCACATAATAGTGACATTCATGTTGAATCTCCAACAATAGAACAACAAGAAGAATTGAGTGATGATTATGTCAAAAATATTTCAATCGCATTTTAATGGTACACTAAAACTTCTTCTCAAAAAAAAAAAAAAAAATCTTTCTCCAAGAAGTTGCAAGGACTATGCTCAATGAAGAAAAATTATCTGATGGATATTGGAGGGATGATGTAAGAAAAATAGTATACATATTGAACAAATTTCAACTCAGTATTAATAGTAATAAGACTCCTTAAGAACTATGGTTTGGAAGATCTCCATCGGTAAAATATTTCAAGATCTTTGGAAGTAAGTGCTGCATCAAAAGGTTTGATAAGAATCTCAGAAAATTTGATGCCAAACGTGATGAAGGTATCATCTTGGATATGCTTCTACCAAGAAATAATACAAATTCTACAATCTTAGGTTACATAAGATTGTTGAGAGTGCAGACGTCAAGGTCGATGATATAAAAACAATTGGTATCCTAGTTAGAGATCAATGAGAATCGATGGACAGAACCAAAGGTTGTTTGAAGAATATGACCTACAATTGTGTTGTGTTCAGTAAGACAGTAGTATCCATAGTAGCAGCGTTATGATGTACAAAATTATATACATGAAATCCTGTAGAGATAACAAGAGGAAATACCTTATCAGGAAGAGCTACCCTTTTTAGAAACAAAGGGGGAGAACTATCTAAGGCAGAGAGAGCAAACTGACATGGGGATTCATTGAGTTTTTGCAGGTAGAGCATGATTGCAGGGGGAGTTACCACAGTTTGGATACTAATCAGTAGCATATAGACAGACATATCATAAGAGAAGAAACCCTTTTCCATTGATGTCAAAGGGGGAGAGTAACTTCAGACGACAAAAGCATCACCACAGGGGGAGATTGAGTATGAAGTTGGTGTGTTTCCATGAATGAAAAAGGGGGACATTGTTGGACATAATGTCATTTATGTATTTTCATTGATGTCAACAATCAATATCATTGATGTGATGATAAGTTGAGATAAAATCTCAGGAGGGTTAGCGAATCAATATCAAAGCTCAGAAGAGATGACGCAATGAATTTCAGAAGAATCGTTGGAGGAATAGTCAACAATATATAATTAATGATGTCAAATAGTTGGACGATATGAAGAGATTAAAGATAAGGAGATTTAATGAATGAAGATCAAATCTTAGAAGAGATGGCACATTGAAACTCAGTAGGTATGGCGCAATGAAACTCAAATCAATTCATGATCGACACATGCGAAATCACCAGATCAAAGACAGGGATATATTGCAGAGATCATAATAAGTATTAAACATCATTTTATTTCCAATCCTGCAATTAGTTAGGACCGTCAGATCTTACAACTTCAAAGATGGATGATTGTGGTTGACTCACCAACAACGCACAACTTCAAATTGCATATTTTGGGTGTCGAGTTAAATCACTCGCAAGTTGTGGTTTCACAATCATCATCGACCGTTAATGTCCTTCGAGGAGTCCACATTGAATGTTAAATCAAATCAAGTAGAAGGATAGGATAAGCGAGGTAAATGATCTGAGATCACAATTATGCGAGCTTCTGTCAGTCGTCTGATCATTCTAAAGTGGAAGGACAGGATAATCTAGAAGAAGGACTGTTGGATTTAAACCAAGGAAAAAATGCATCATAGAAAGATTGAGCCATCGATTTAAAAACATTATGAATGAACAACATTAAGTTCGAGTTAAAATTAGCAAGGAGGTTATTGTTTGGGGAATCTCACTTTGGAAGAATTGGCAACTTGAAAATTCGAAATACCTGAAGTCCCAAAATCTGAAATGAATAAGGACCATAAGATCTGGAGGATATATGATGACCGTTGGATCATGGTTGTTGGTTAGCAAATCACCTCAGCAAGGACACGTGGCAGACCATGTCAGAAGACCACATCAACAAGTACAGATGGCATAATAATATGATGACATGTGTCAAGAGAAAATTGGCTCGTGCCATTTCAACACGTGATGTCAATACGTTACATCACTCTAGGAGAATTACTTTAGGAGTTTCACCACCAAGAAATGTCAAAAGTCCCAAAGTCCCAAAGGACGAAGTTCCGAAGTCACTGTCAATCATTGATCTGAGATACCCTTTGGATACTATTATGACCATTATATCAAGGAGATGAATATGTGTCACATTGGGAGATCTACGTCGACAGACCACGTTAGCAATCTAGTTCAGCAAGGACACGTGGCATAGTTAGAGAATGACAAGTTTCAAGTTGAAATCAGTATTTCAGGTACGTGAAAATCATGAATCTAAGTGACACGTGGTAGCTACTCAACTTGTGACATGTCATCAACTGACGTAATCAAGTTACATCACTCGAAGAGTTTTTCTTCAGGAGTTTCACCACTAGCAAATGACAAAAGCTCCAAAGTCCCGAAGGACAAAATCCTGAAGTAGACGTGGTTCATCCAATCTAAAGAAACATGTAAGGAGAATTCTCATCTGTCGATCTACTATAGTGGAAGGATAGTGTAAGTGTAAGTGTTAACTGACATCAAGCGGTCCCCACCATATTATGGCTTACTCAGCAGGTGATCACTCCGGAGGAAAATGGAGCGGCATATATTCAAAACCTCTGAAGTCCCAAATGCTGAAGTCCCAAAGTGGACATGGGTCATCCAATCTGAAGAATACTTCGGTTGCATTCTCAACCGTTGATCAAAACAAAGTGGAAGGATAGAGTAAGTATAATAAATGAAGTAATGAAGTAATCCGTGGCCATCCATCTCAATTCTTGAATAAGACCCAACTGTCAGATTAATCCTTGTAAGAATCAAATCTGACGATTGATCAGTTTCCGTGAAATAAACGTAAACTGCCCGATCTGTTCAGGAAATCTGATTCAGAAGTTTTGAAAGGTTTCAAGTCCAAAATTATGAAGGGCAAAGTGTCAAAGTTATGATAGTCATCCATTTCAAGAGTTTAAAATTGTGACCGTTGATTCACATAAGTGCTCAAGTGCTCGTCTGGCCTAGCATTTGGTCATCATTGTTGGTCATATGATATAAGAGTTTTAAAAGGAAATTATAATATGCCATTGTAGTTGGTAAGCCCATGGTTCTATAATTCTCATTCACATGTAATGGTTTGAAGGAAGCACCTCTGCAGAATTCGGTCTCTGTGAAAATAACAGAGATTCAGGATCGAGTTTAAAGGATGAAATTGATCCATATGTGATCAATTTATGAAAATCCTTCATGGTAGAAACATTGAAACATTGATTATAGTTTAGTTAAACGAAAAGGTGCGACGGCCCAAACAAAAGGACAAGGTGCATCTGAAACTCACATAGTTTTGAGGATTATATAAACAAGGAAGAGTTATGAGAAGGTGGCATCTTTGTAGTCCAGATAAGAAGATAAAAATCAGAAGCAGAGTTGAAGCAGAAGAATTGTTTGTTCTAATGGGCCTGTCAATATCTTATTGAATATCAAGAACAAAGGAAGTCAGAGCAACAGTTATGCAATCCAGTATATGTTATAGAATACCTTTATTGGACTACAACAGAGTCATTAAATATTAAATGACAACAGATAGAGAGAAAGAGATGAAGTTCGTCTGCAAATAACTAGAAGACCTTGCAAACAAACAATACAAGAGAAGTGTTATACGTGTTATAACCTGCATAAAGGGAAGAAGGGTGGAGCAAGGGAAAACAAGTCGAAGTTGAAAGGTCAAATCTGATAGGAATTGTGTTAATGGATGCTTGACTCAAAGTCAATGAAGAGAAGAAGAGATGAATTACATTGTAAAATTAAGGGTGGTTGGGTGGTGCAAGGGCAAGCTCGAGCCTGCAGGGAAGTTGGTGCTTCCTTGTCAGTTGTATTTGACTAAATAGGAGGTTGTAGCCTCCTACCAGTTGGTGTTGGTGAACAAGGGTGTGGTTGAATCTTGATCAGTTTCTAATGATTGAAGAGGAAGAACATCTTCCTTCTATGTAACTTGTAAGAAAAATAATTTTATAGTTAATAGAAAAGAGTTGGTGGTTTTCCCTGTTGGGTTCCACGATAAATATTGTGTTCATAAGGGTTTGTTTTTCATCATATATTGGTTAATTGGATAATTAATATGTGTTCTTAATATTTAGGGAATTAATAAGAAAAAGTAGGCAATACTGATTCACCCCCCCCCTCTCAGTATTGCTGGATATTCCATCAAATAGATTTGGCAGCGATTCAATATTTTCAATTACAGGAGCATCAATTTGATTTGGAAGCGAATCAGAAATTTTCTAATGACAGGGGCATAGAAATATTAGTTTAAATGAAAGCATCAATATTTATCAACCTCTTACTTTTGTTTAAAAAAATAATGTTTGCGCTATTTTTCTAGTTAGGAAGTTAAATATTATTTTTCCAAAAAAAATGTTGGATTACATTTTGGGTTCTAGATACTTATGATCATCGTAAGAACAATGTATGCCTCCAAATACTTCTCATCAATTGAGACCGTCATTCCTAAAACTGTCAAAATTTGAGAGCATATATTATCATATTTTAATACTCACCCAAGTGCTGCAGTGAAGCTCCAATCTCTGTATATGTTTATTCAGGGTCATCTGGATCCACCTTTCAAGGAGGTACTTGAGGATGATTGACAAGTTACAAGCATATTTCCTCCAACATTGCATACATAGTAGAGAGATGAAGCTTGAAAAACTTGAATTCATTCTAATATTGGAGCACATGCAAATTTTGAAGATGGTAGGTCATTAGCAGCTATTGCATATGGTTTGCAGGATCTCAAAAAAAGAAACTAAAAGAAGAAATGAAGCCACAAGAAATCCAAATATGCGAGCCTCAATCAGACCACCAAAGGCCTCAGTTAGAAAACCAAAGGAGGAGAAGCCATGGTCTAAGTACCCTGACAATATGGTAAATACATGGTTAATGGTTCCATCAACCCCTACTTTATAAAAATGGAACACTTCTTCAAGTAACATTAACAGTCAAATGATTTTACAGGGATAGAAACAAATCGACAAGCTATCCCTTCAGTGGGTTTTGTAAATATTGGCATTTGCAGGGATGCATGCTTGTTTTGGATAGAACTACCAGGCGTCAAGAAGGATCAATGTGAATTCAGTTGTGTGGTAGAATATAATGAGAAGGCGTTAATCATAGGCACTAATAAAACATGAGAATCCTCACTATCGTTGTCTCATTCAGGCCAGAAACAAAGGGAATGTTTCGCAAGGTTCTATACAACACGACTGTGTCCTCTTCTCACATTCGAGTCCTCAAGAACAATAGTTGTAGTGCTAAAAAAAGTGTGGTAAGGTGTTTACTATTAGTAGGGCACTAACTATCATAACAAATGACCAAAATGATTGCAAAAGTAATAATAAAAATCATAGATGTTTCGAAAGGGAATGGGATCACAGTTCTAGGTTGCATGAAATCATCGATCGAAAAGTTAGGAGTTTGCAGTGGTTATACATAAATTTGTTCCAGAATACAAAACAATTATGCAACAATTGTAATAATTGATTCTGTGATTTGTGTAAACCAAAATTTTGCAGCGATCATATGGAGGTATGTAGTTCAAACCTATAAATTCGAATGCAACACATATTAAATTTTATGCACAGAGTATGTAAACTAATGTTAAGATAAAAATGGGTTTGGGTTTCTGGGTTGAATAAAGTTTTGGCAGTATTCAAGAACTCTTAAAATTTCGATTCTTCTATTTAATTTGGCAACACACAATTTAATTATAATTCTATATTATAAAATAAGAATGGCATCGAACCAGAGTACAACAATTTCTAGTTTTCATAAAGGCTCTTCCGAGATCTTTTGAAATTGTTACAGAATTTACCAATTGTTCCATGAAGAATTTAAATAAATCATTTATGAAATTCTACTCTTATTACAAAGTAATAATCCAAAATAAAATACTGAAACTGTGGAGATGGATAATTGAGGAAGTTCGTCAATGCCTTCCATTCCTTCTTCATTCTTGCTTTATAATCACTGAGACTTCACTGGTACCTCCCATCCAACACTAGGGGTACTCTTCTTCCCCCATAGCCCCTCTAGCCACAAAGGGTATGCACATAAGAAACCAACAAACAATAGCTCCAAGGCTTTCCTCCCAAGGTAGAGCTTCCACTCTTTCTACAAGCTTGGTATCCCAACTCTCACAAGTAAAACACAGTCAAAATCATTTTGGTAGCATAAATTTACCAAGAATAAGTGTGATCCATTTCCATTCTACAACATTTGTTTTATAGAAATTTTCTCGCTGACACATGTCCACATGCACAATTAATTAAGTTTTTAATTAATTAAATTAGGATTATTCACCCACACACTTGTCACACTCTCCCCAAGTTGCACAAGTAATTACCAATTTTATTTTATTTTAAAAGTAAATTTCCCTCACATTCCCCAATGTCTTCCTATTTTTTCTCTTAGTTGTCCCTTTATTCCCTAGATTTTCATTTAAAGAGTGTCTCCTAACTAGATCTTAGTTAGGGTTGGATTATGAGTCTTCTTCTAGTTAGACTAGTGGTAGCTAGACTCTAGATGCAATTCTATGTGTACACCTATTCTCTCATATTTTATTTATTTCTATTTTTAAAAATCCCTTTTAATATTTTCATGGACAATGTGCATTCTATCCAATCTTTAGATTTATCTCACTTTTTCCTTAAATTTATTTATCTATATTCTTTTAATTTATTTAATATTTTAATTTAGTCCCCTAACTAAACTTAGACTTAGGCTTAGTATTAGAATTAGGCTTAGAATTTTATTGGGATATATAATTAATAAATTCACTATTTAGTTAATTATTTTAATTCGACAAGGTCTAATCAATTCAATGTTTTCTAGGCCCCCTAGATTTATTGACTCAAGCTTTTTTTTTTTTTTAATTACGCGACGTGCCCTTCAAGACGCACATTCGTGCTCCAAGGGTTTCACCTGCCTTTGGTTGGTTTTGGAATTTTGTTTGACACTTGGATTCAATACTCCACTCAATCGATGTTGTGAGAGACTAATGGATTCTAAGGAATAGGGACTCTGCCTTATTGTGTGCTCCTTAGAAATATTCGTGAGAGACTGTCTATGTCTGCCCTCACGACATTGTAGACCTCTCGAACTAGGTAATCATTAACGGACCATTCGAGTCATGATAGGAGTTCTAGTAGGATGTGACAGGGACACTACCACACCTCTCCCTCAATGTCTGGTTTATGTGCATGGCCCCTCTACTCCTTATGTGAGTCAGATTACCAAGCATCGTCAAGCCTGCATCCACTGACAGAAACAGTGTCAATAATCAATATACATAATCATACCGAAATAAATCATCTTTCATATGTGCGTAAAATGAAATACTCAAATAAATACAATCCAATCGATGACTCAATCCATAGTCCAAGAAATTCCATCGATGCCATCAACATCCATAACATGTCACATGCCCTGCACACTCAGGAAAAATCGTCAATATCATCGTGCAATATATATACATCAATATAAAAATAAGTCACAACACAACATCATCATCATATGTAACCCATAATCGAAAATAAATCACAATATATCATAACCAGATCACTTGCGCACAAGTGTCCTCAAAAAATATATCAATAAAAGTGTGCTCAATAGATCGGGATGTTAGACACACCCCCTCTTGTTTTAAACTTTGTCCCAAAGTTTTTACAATATATAAATGCATGTAAAAAAATTTATTTGACATAGATCTATATGTCTAATCTATCAAACAATCAAGGAAATTTTTTACGCATCTCATAGGCATCCTCCCAAGTAGCCGAGTGTGGACTATAGTTGTCCCACTGGACCTTGACCTGCTCGACTATTCGACGATGTAGTTGTCGAATGCTATGGTCCAAAATGTAGATTTTTATGAGGAAAATCTCTTTATGGGTAGGGTAAACCACAACATACGGAAATGACTGCAGAAATCAACTCTAATATCAAGTATGCTATATAAACAAATATTCTAGCAACACAAGATAAAATTCCTACCTCTTCCAAACGTTCGATGAAGTCCATTGTTGAGAACTTGACCCAAAGAAATACACCTGCAACTAGTCCTCAACAACCAAGAAACACAAGCATATGGTGATAATATATAATGTTAGCACATTCAATAGCATAATCCATCAATATTCATAACAAATATTCCCATGGAATAAAAATTCAAATATTCATAAGATATTAATTAGATGAGAAAAGAGTATTTCTATTAGAATGTAACCAACAAAAGTGAGTCAATTACAAACTTTTGTGTCGGCAAGGTTCGGAACTGAGAAACTAAGTTCCTTCCAGTTGGGCCTCCACCACTTCAATCCTCCACCAAAGGAAAGATCATATAAGAGAGTCAATGAGGTTCTCAATCAATAAGGGAAGAGCTTGGGGGTTGAACAATGTGTTCAGACTTAAAGGACAAAGGGATGGAGAATCAATGTGAAGTGAATAATTTCTCCAGAGTAACTTTTCTCTCAAAGTTGAATTCTTCTCCTCTTTTCCATAGCTCAGTTTTGGCCCATTTATAGCCTTCAAGTGGAATTGAAGGGTCAATTCAGAACGTTTCCAATATATGGAAGGCCAAGTATCTTTGATCTCGTGATGTGACATGGAAACCCAACACCATTTTTTTTTATTTTCGGCACAAATCCGAATGTACGTGGGCTGTAGTGGTGCAACATGTGTATACACATGCTATAATATAGGCATGGCACATATATGTGGAAAACTCATGTTTTTAGCTCTGATATTTGCATAGTGTGAGGAATATATTGCTATAACATATGCCCCCTAATGTGTGATGTCAGAGGAGTATTTGCTATGGTAGAAATACATTATGAAACCCAGAAGTGGAGTAATGGGGACCCAACTGGAAGAACTAGTTGCTCATTACAATCTATACTAACTTTGCATACATGGCTTCAATTTGAATTACACTGCAGATCCATGTGAAAATATACCAAACAGTTGTCCATGGCCATGAATAGGAAATACAAAGGTGGCTACATGCCAAAGGCTATCATAGTCATGAACCAGGCCAAGTAAAACCATTCTCAAAATCAATATGAAAATATATGTATACAATGGAGTACAATTTGATCTCCCATGATCATTGAAGTTACATAGGTACTGGTCCAATGAAAGGTAGCAACAACTCAGGGAAGCTACGACTGTAAAATGATATCTTAAAATATTTTACACAATCCACTAAAGGTACAAGTATACATCATGTGAATAAAGGAGTTGAGGTTGAACACAATGAGACTTCATTTGATTACCGGTCATTGAGGTATACCATTAATAAACACGAGACAACCTATCAATGATGAAAGTAGGTATCAAGGCACCAAGTACATTATTACAAGTTTGAATAAAGGAGTCGAGGTCAAACGCTTGAAGAATCCATTGATCAGGAGACATTGATGTATTCCCAGCTTTCGATGGCGAGAGAACTTGCCACTAATGATTCGAATCCTCTAGGTACTCATAGGACTCTAGGTCTCGTCTCTAGAATAGATGAGTTAACTTCAATCGAAGGAGACCCAATGAAAGGAAAACATTAAGGCCTCTCTCATCATTCAGCACAAGGTACAAAGCAAGAGCTTGATGATTTGGAGGAAATCGGACAAAGAACACATTCACAAACCAACGACCCTATGCATCTTCCATGTGTGCCAGGTGCAAGCGGTACATGCAAAAGACCCTTTGAATAACAGCCAATGAAGAAAGTTGTTGACAAAGGCGAGGAAACCACCAATAGGGATAATGGCATACAAGACACTACATGAATCCCAATGTGTGAATAGATGTCTTGTCGTCAAACACAAGGGAAACCACCCAGTCAGTGACCATTCATGAAATGTCAATTGTTGGGTTCAAGGTTACCTACCAATGAGGACAGTAGGACTAGGGTGCGTAATAGGACTACAACTTCATGTGATTTTGAGATAGAATGAGGGTATGGCTGACATGAAAATTCAAGAGTTCCAAGGAATGACTGACACAGGTTGATAGACATCCTTTGAACACGAGCTTGAGACATATGGAAGACTCTGGAAGCATAGACACAATGATGAAATATTGAGATGCAGGATACATCAATCAAACTCTCCATAGGGATTGGAAGATTAACAAGTCAGAGGAGTAAACTCTCTGTAATGAGCTCAACTTCCTAAGGTCATGCTAAACCAAAAATTATGATGATAAGTAAACTAACAAATTTTGTGCTTTGTTCAAAGGTGAAACAATTGCTTCCAATATAATATAATACTCTTGTCCTGGCTGTATTTTTTTTTCATAGTCAAATGAATTCTATGGTACAGAAGAGGAAACGAGTGTCGCAAGTAAGAAAAACTAGTTCCAATAGTGGAACATACCTATTCTCAATGCAAGGAGGTGCATATGGTAGATGGACACTCAAGGGAATGTTTCGTCCTTGGTATAGGGTGTCAAGATGCAAAGGATATAAAAAAATCTCTGCTTGGTTGAGGATGCAAAATTGTTGAGGTAAACAACTTATAACGCAAAAGCGAGAACCGACAATAGGTTCAATACTACAAGTAAGGGCATGAGATGCAATCACAACTTAACACCAAAAAAATTCATTTTTTCATAATATAAGTCTAATTGGTTTTAAAAAGGGATAAAATTGCACCAAATGGATGTCCTTTCAAATCCAATTCACGAGCGTGAAAGAGACAAGTTCAATCGACAATATTTTCCCTTTTTTAAAATGAGTCAGAAAAGAGCTTAAGTCAAACTCACTTGGGAGTCCTCTAGGTATAGGTTAGCATGTTTATGAGTGAGAAATGAGGTTCAACATAAAGTCATGTATTATCTATAATGGACTCCCCGTCGTACATAAAAAATCTTTGCATGGGCACCAAACAAAGTAGACGATCTAACTAGGGTACCCATGTTTGGTAAGTCTCTACCATTCGATAACGAAACTTCTAGTAGCGGATAAAAGGTTTTGTGTCACTATAAAATGGGTTCGTACGTAAGGCATATGAGTAACAGTCATAGGATGATGCAAGTTTTCCTTATGGAATGGATACCTATCCTATGTGTTGTGTAGCGAAAATACCTATCCAAAGTTAGGAACGAGCGACATAACACTGAAAACCGCAAGAATTTCTAGATAAAACTAGAAAAACCAACTCAATCTACTGTCATATTAGTCCAGTATGCGAAAATATTGTTTGAAACTATGCAGACTCAGTAAATTTTTTCTACAAATAGTAAAAAAAACAAATTTACTATACCATTTGTATTTTTTACCCAAATAGTGGATTTTGGACCAAATTACCTCCAATTTTCAACTGGTTATTGCAGGAGTTACGAGTTACAAAATCGACGACCATCTAGACCAGGTAATTCCTCTTCCCCTCCTCTTTCTTTCCAGTGGATTAGATTTTGTAATTAGGTTCCAATTTTTAAGTTATTTAGGGTGAAAATTAGAAATTTAGGTGAACGCGGGCTACCATTCATTGGGTTGCATATACAGATGATTATTCATGGATGTCTAAAAGACATCCAATGTATACTCAGCCCTATACGTGACTGTGAACACTACAGCTCGTGTATATGTCTGTAAACATTGTTTTTTAGTGGTTGCTAACTCAAAAAATGTTTTTTCTCTTACAGGATGGTGCTAGAGTGGAGGGAAAGGGAACATGAGGAGGTAGATGTTGTTGTGGAACGAGATACAGGGGCCCAAATGGCCTTGAAAATATACGGGCTATCTAATTTTTGGGCTCTCAAAGCGATGAGGGCCCAAGTGATATTGCTACAGTTTCTCGTGGATTAATTGGATCCAAATAGTGAGAGCTTCAACCTTGATGGGAAACCATTAAGGATTGTAGTCGAGGACATTTATTCATTGATGGGTTTGTCGCATTAGGGTGAGGTGGTAAACCTCAAATCCTAGGGACCCGGGAGTGGTATGAAAATAGAGGAATACATGGATGCTTATTGCATTGCAGGGACTGAGAAGGTTGAGATTCAACTCCCCATTCGAGTGATAAACAATCTAAGCCTCAAGATTGTTGTTCTCATTTTGACATGGATCATAGGATCGACCTCATTGCACCAAACATAGAGGTCACTTATGTTCTACTCGGTAGAATGATTTAGCCCCATGGTGTATGACTGGTGCACCTCACTATTGGTTAACATGAAGAACCAGTTGACAGAATGCAAATAGGGTAGTAAGAGGAAATTTAGGTTTGCTTCTATCTTGTGTAGATTTTTCTTCGAGAAGGTTCCAGGTTTGGTACCTAGAGTTGAGATCATTCTGTGTTGACCTCACGATCCAGCCATGGAACGATGGACTGAGGTGATGAGATGACAAGGGGGGCGTAGGGTGCCAACACCCTACAATGATGACTTCTTCTACTGGTGGAGACAACAGGTCATATCTCTAGATGAATACCCTTACGCAGGGATCGACTTTAGATGGGACCTTGACATGCCATTACCACCAGGGGCCACCTACGGAGACATAGGTATGTCAAATTTTTTTAAATATTTCATTTTTTTGAATTTTTGTATAGGAAAACAAAAATATTTTTGGATGATGTTTATGTACTAATTAGAGATGTATGTGATGCATACATAGGTCCAATATGGCCAGATGGGATTCCATGACATCGTTGGAGGCAGTGAGAGGAGATGCAGAGAGGGTCCTTCAAAATGTGCAGGGAAACTTGTCTTGTTTTGCACAAAGGATTTCTATGGATCAGGTGGACGATTTGTCGGAGGCTATGCATCGACAGGTGGTAGGCGTGCCCCAAGATTGGGTGCGACTCTTTCGGCGTCTTGCAAACATCGTAGTTTGATATCATGATACTCATCCGGTGCCACAGGCGTAGATGTCATGACTTTTGTATGATCGATTATATATGTGTATTGGGGGTGTTAGCCCCAATTTTGTACTATAAACATCATATTGTTTGAAATATATATAAAAACACAGTTTTTCGGCTCTACTTATGTTACAATGTGTACATTGATGAGAATGTTTTATTTTCTTTAGTTATGTGACAAATTCCAATCTAAAACGAAATTAG
This sequence comes from Picea engelmannii, assembly GCA_009831015.1. Classification (NCBI taxonomy): domain Eukaryota; kingdom Viridiplantae; phylum Streptophyta; class Pinopsida; order Pinales; family Pinaceae; genus Picea; species Picea engelmannii. The sequence continues at coordinate 474,593 of ML795254.1, forward strand.
CATATGCATCGGATACATAATTAGAACTCCTAGGTATGTGATGATGAGTAATACAATCGAACTGTCATTCCAAAATTTGTACCCGTAGAAATTGTCGAAGTAATGTAGGGTCACACGCACGGTAACTATCATTCAAATGACATACAACTAACTGAGAATATAGGCGAATCTCCAAATAGAGAATACCATGCTAAATGGCATCCCGCATAAGTTCTATAACTACATTATATTCGACCACATTATTCGTGGATGGCCCTAGGCATACGCCAGACACCAGTAGACCCTCAGGTGATTAAACAACCCAAGCAGTGGAAACCAAGTTCCATGTATGATGACTAGCCTCATCTATGAATCCTAAGTAGAACGAAGACTCTGTTGACATCTTCCAATGAAGGGAAAACTCGATAAACAAGATGAAGATGAAAAATAAAGGGAAAATATATATACACTAAATTACATTAGTATACAAAGATTTACTCCCAAGCTTCCAGCTCAAGTGTAATATATTTTCAAATAGATCCCATTCCTAGGCTTAGCCAACATGTTCCCTTCATAATCTTCTAATTCGTAGGCTCATTTTTCTAAGACACGTCGCATGATATAGGGACCATACCACATGGGTTTGAACTTGTCTGTCCCCAGTGGTTCTTTGGCTTGGTCATATAGATTGACCAAGTCACCCTCCGCATACAACTAAGGACAAACAAACTTATCGTATTGGACCTTGACACGTATTTTATTCACTTCGATAGTTGTAGAGGCATCTCGACATTTCTCATCTAGACTCTTTAGGTGTACGAGGCATCATTCGAGGTCGAAAGTGTCAGGTAGGACCGCAAATGCCAATATAAGAGAATGGATTTCACATTCAATAGATAATATTGACTCGACATTGTGTATAAACTGGAAAGCCAAAAAAATGGTAGCAGTATTGACCGAGGTTTGGTATGCCCAAAGTGCGAGATATAGCATGATATACCAATCATATTTTCTTTGGATGACAGTTTTCTAAAAAATGGTCTTGAGAGAATTATTCATGGCCTCCACCTTTCCATTTTCATGGGGGTAGTAAGGGGAAGAATGCCCATGCTTAAACCCCAGTTTAGATGCTAGTTCTTCCATCATTTCATTCTGAAAGTGCCTACCATAATTAGTGGCAATGTCACTCGAGATTTCGAACCTAGCTATAATTTGATTGACTACAAAGAAGGCGATAGTATTACCATCGGATTTAATTGTATGCATGTCCTCGTCCCACTTAGTAAAGTAGTCTACGTCCATGATAATGTGTTGATTCCCCCTAGTGAAAGTTTGGTTGCCATCAACAAAGTCCACCCCCCACTTGGTGAAGGGACTGACATTAATGAATGGATGGAGAGGGGATGGATGTAAGCACATTTTCCAAGTGACCACCTAGTAGGGGTGACACCTCTTAACTGATTAAACACAATATTTAAATATAGATGGGAAAAAATAATTGGCTCGCAAAATTGTCTAGGTTGTCGCAATCCCAAATAGATGACCACCACAAGCCCCACTGTGGAATTCTTTTAGAATAGATTCATGAGTTAAAAAATGATGCAATATATTGTCTACTCCTCGAGGATACAAATTTTTTCCAACGATAAGGTAGTTCTTAGCTTGGTATCATATATGTCATCGGTCATCTCATGAGAGATGCTAAGGGAACTTCAAAATTTGAAGATAGAGAATAGTGTCTCCATACCATGGGTTAGATGACGAGACAAGGAAAATGTTTTCATCCACAAATGAATCAACATGAATAACATCCTCATCTATTCGAGGGAATTTAGATATTAATTCTTCAAATACTAGTGATTTCTTGGATTTCGCAAAAGAGAAATCAAGATCAAATTCTTGTAGAATGAAAATCCATTTATTGTACTTCCCCCCTATGATACGCCTAGTAAGGATGTATTGAAATGGATTGACATAGACAACCACTGTAGTTTTTCAAAGCAATATGTAATGTCTTAAGCATTGGACTGTGTGAACGACAACCAAAGATAGCTTTTCAACATGAGAATATTTGAGTTCAGGACGGACTAAGTTTCAACTAAGATAGTAAATGATGTGCTCACAGAGCTCATCATCCTCTTGAACCAACACCATACCAATCATCTCTTCCAATGAGGCAACATAAATCAAGTAATCTCTACTGTAGTGTGGTGAATTCAGTAGAAGCATCAATACGAAGTATTTATTCAAAGCATCAAAGGATTCCTGGGATCTCTCATCCTAGATAAAAGGAGTGTCCTTCTTCAAGATATGCATGAAACCCTTAGTAATATTGGCACAACTAACTATAAACCATCATAAAAAGTTAGATTTCCTCTATAAACCTTGAAGTTGTTGAATAGTTTGTGGGAGAGGTAATCGAAGTATTTCCTCAACCTTTAACAAATCTACCATCATCCCAGTCTCAGAGACTAAAAATCCTAGAAGATGACCTGACCTAATGAAAATGATGCATTTATGAGAGTTCAACCAGATGCGATAATAACAAAATATTTCAAAGAATAGCCGAAGGTGCTTAGGGTGATCCACTCTCTTACAGGAGTGAGCGGAAAGATCATCAATATAGGCCTCGACTATATGCTTGAGATCATGAAATGTGAAGGTCAAAGCACGTTGGAAGGTTTCTCCAACATTTTTAAGGCCGAAAGGCATCTTCTGGTATGTAAAAGTAACCCAAGGAAAAATAAATTATGTCTTATGTTGATCCTCGATTTTAATCTAAATTTGGTTATACCCTGAAAATTCATCCATGAAATAAAAAACTTCATTCCCCACACACTCATCGATAATATGATCGATGAAAGGTGTCGGGAAGTTGTCCTTAGGACAAGCCTTGTTTAGTTCACGAAAATCCATGAATACACAGATGGTTCCTTGCTTCTTATTCATAGGAACGAGATTGGATACTCATTCAGTCAAGGAAACTGGGTAGATAAAGCCAACATTAAGTAGTTTCTCTACCTCTGCCTTAATAGCAGGGGCCTTCCGGGAATTGACAGCTCTAAGATGTTTTTGAACAAACTTAGCATCCGGGTAATTTTTAATCTCATGTTCGACAATTCGAGGGTCGATTCCTAGCATCTCTTCATACGACCAAGCGAATACATCTCAAAAATCTTTGAAGAGTTCGTTGTAGATCAAAATTTCTTCTGGTGAACAATATGCACCGATGTATACATTTTCAATCTTTCCAGGGATATGGGACATATCGATCATGACAGTAGGTGAGATACTCGCCATGTTTCCTTTGTCATAAATGTCATGCGTATCAAGTGGAACCACAATGTGACCAACTATCTCGCTCAACGTAGATCTAAAGTCAACTTGTTCGATTCTAGCAAGCTATCAGAGAAAATAAGAGCAATGATGCATATCATCCCAAGGTTTGTTAGAACCATTCATGGCCTCTATGATAGCTTCATATGAAGGTAAAGTATCATCAAGGCAGTCATGTGAAAAATATGATGAAGTGTCCCACATGGGCTCCAAAACAGGATCCTTCTCATTCATCTATGAGGTAATAGGATCGGGATCGATAGAAGAGTCAATAACAACTTGATACACTATCTCCATTGTCGATAGTGGCATGGCCATTCCAATATGTGATTGACCTTCACAAGATGCAGTAGAGGAAGGTAGGGTCCAAGGATTGTTAAAATAGAAAGTGTGGAAAGGAACAGACCTCTCTGACAAAACAAGCCTACTCAACATAGCATAAATATGGTGAACTAGTGCCATGAAGTTGAAGGTACCCATAAGGGATGAATTATTCCAACAATGATGTTCTCAGTTGTCGGCTGAGAAATATCCACCAAGGGGATCGATGGTCTAATGGATGCATTAGGGATAACATATGTAAAGGATAATTGATCGATTGTAACAATCTTCCCATCATGAGGAAAAAAAAGAGTACGAAAGACGAATAATACAATTTCAGTCATGGCGTAGTTCCAATTGTGTCCTAGTAATATGTTATAATCAAGGGGTGCATCAACCACCTCGACATCCACATCTATAGTCTTCCCACCTAACTGGACCGGAAAGGCAGGGAGAATGTCGTGATGGTGGAAGGAATGACTGTCAAAAGCAGTCAACATGGTTGGAGACCAAGAAAGAGTCAAAGATCCAAGGGCTTTCCAACATACCAGGGACATCACACATGTTGCAGCGTCTTCATCGACAACAATACGCTTGATGGTATATTTCGAGTAACCCACATTCATTTCGAATGCCACATGGTAAGGAAAGTGAGGCTTCACATCCATAATGTAAAACTTGATAACTTTCGATCCACCACATTTCCCAGTCACCACATTTCCAACATTCTAGGAGCTCGAGGCCATATGTTGGTTATGTGGAAAATGATTCATCAGCACGACGGGCAGTAGAGATAAAAGCCTTGCAGCTTCTACAATTTTGGGGCATAAATGGGTAAGGTGATCATCTGTATAAAGATTACAAGGAAATTTCACCTTCCACCTTTCTTTCTTACCGTCACCAACATTATTATTTGTATTCTCATTATTACCATTGTCCTTGGGTTTATTATTATTCTTCCCACCCTTACTATTATTATTACGTCCTTTCTTCTTATTCCTTCCTGGTTGTTGGTTACCATTTGGGTTGGTCGACGATTTCATGGAATGTACATCTATCAACTGAGTGGGATTGGAAGACACAGACGAAGTTGGCCCTTCTACAGATTGGTTTAGAGACAACTCTTTCAAATGTCTTGTCACTGACTCTGCAGATTTCACGTTGGCGGAGCCTACAATGCCATCGAAATGTGGCCTAGGATGTTGTCTAGGGGCATAGTTCGACCTTTGTGCATCTGGAAAAATCTTGTATAAAATCCTAGAGTGAGCATATATAGGATCTAACTACTTGGCTTTGAAGATCACCTCTTCCTCAGATGTAATTGTGGATGTAGAAACATCCTTCGAAATATAAGGTTGTAGAGACTTAAGGAACCACTCTAGTAGGAATTCTGGGGGTATGCAGGTCTTGATCAACTTCTTTCATCTACACCACTCCTGGATGTGATCCACAATATGAGTAGCTTTGTCCTAGCGTAAGGCCGAAAGAAGTTCTAATCCAGCATCGTAGTGAACTGACAATTGTAAGTGGTTAAGGAATACTAAGACCATGTAACTAAAGGTTCTGTATGCTCCCTTAGGTAGCTCGATATACCATTTTGCATAAACCCCTATGAGAGTGAATTGAAACAATATTATCCTAATATAATCGTCGTTAAGGGAATTTGAAGAGAACCAAAGGTGAAAAGTAGTTACGTGATGATCGCGATCTTTACCATTCTTTCCTTCGAATTTTGGAATATCTGTAGGAAGCTTGGTGGGAACGGGGGGCGATGTAGGATCATGACACACATGATCATTCATCAACTTAGACAAGTCTAATAGATTGAGCATGGAAAGAAAAGGGATATGGGGTTGCGACATATGGCCCCAAGCTACCTGGAAAGATTGTGTTTGGGGAATCGTAGCCCATATAGGGTTCTCGTAAGCACCATGGCCCTGTTCAAGATTATAAGACCCTCTTCCACACTGATTCATAAAATTTTGGTTGGGCACCATTCGAGTAAGAATGTTCTATTGAGGATTGTAAAAACTACCCCTAGCTAGAGTGGCTTTGGGTTGTGGGTTTCCCAAGGAATGAAACTGACCTCCTTTGGGTGTAAATTTGGAGGATAAAGGTGGATTCGTCATGCCAAATGTGTTGGTCAGAATCAGTATAGAGAAGGTGAGTGTAAAGGATGAACAATAAGAAATAGTTGTCTGCCACGTTGGTGACTCTATCCAGAAGTACCGGGATTAGACATGGGATTAAAAGGAGGAATGCCTCCAATAGTAGGAGTCGTTTGAGGGACATGAGTTCCACCTAACTAGAATGGAGTATAAGGAGGAGTTGTTTCCCCAAGTCCAATGCTAGAATTAGTTCTAGCCATTGGGATGGAGTTTGAAAACTGTGATGTGAAATTTGGCATACCATAGGAAAAAGGTCTAGAGTCCATAGGGATGGATTAAATATTATAGCCCGGTGAGTGACCAAGAGACCCAAAAGGGTTCGTGGATATAGGTTGAGAATCCACTATAGGGCGGGAAGCGGTGATGATAGACAACTCCGGCACTACAACCATTGTGGTTGAAGGTGTCAAAGGGGTACCATTAACTATAGTAGGTGTGGGAGTCGAAGGGTTCCCAGTATCTTGATGACTCGATTCAATACTCATCCTTGTATGATCACAAGTCTTATAAGTAGAGGTGTGTGTACCACATTTGATAAATCTAATCCTTTTAGAAGGAAAAGACTCAAAATGCGGTGGTAGTTGTAACAAGCAGCGAGACCTGCGAGGAAGCTGGTCTAGCTCCACGATGAATCAAGACTCGAGATATAAAAAACAAATCCTAAGGCCAACTAGTAATCAAAGAGCACACCAAAAATAATCAAACGACCAATATTCACAGAAACAGTATAAAGTGGTTGAAAGGGGCCTCCCTCTCTAAAGTAGGTATGACTCTCCCAAGAGGGTCCTGAGACTCCTCTACTAAATATCAGAGGTAACATAATCAGTTATAAGGGCCCTCGTTGGATTAACAACTAGTTAGTTAGATCCCCCCAAAGAGTTAATCCTCCATAAAGGTTGTGTGTTGTCAGACCTTTATCTGACCTAGGGTACCCGCAGAATAAACCCTACAAGTAACCTATGTGGTACCTATGTCAAGCAACTAAGAAACCACGGTATAATTGATGCACATGTGAACAGTCGTAATTTAGTTCCACCGTATGGGTAGGGTATCAAATACCGAAACCTTGAAAGCATTGCCTCTCACAAAGGTAAGGGCACTAGCAAGATCCACATATACGAATAGATCCCTAGAAATATATATGACACTAAGAAGGTATCAGGGGGATATCCATTCAACCAACCTCACGTGACCTTTTTCTTAACTCTGATGTAAATGGAGCCTCCTAATATTACCAATTATACAATGGATTTCTTCACTCCCTTAGTCAGACACATATGTTTATTTAATAGTCTTGGAGAAGTTTACTTACAAAATCCTATTCCAAGGCCATAAATCCTAAGTTAGTTTGTGCACCCTAGAAATATTAAATTGTTACTAATCAAATTTAAATTATAGCATTAATTTTAATGGTCTTTCTTACTCAAAAGGTGTGGTCGTGAAACTAGTGATGTTATGACTCAGCAAGTAAAATAAATGAATATGAAAACAATGCAAAGTCCTAACTTCAATTTCCAAATAAATGATATGCTTTTCAAAATGAAATTCTCAATTTATTTCTACAATTAAAAATAAAATGCAATCTTTATTTACATGTACTAATATAAATGACAAATACTCAAGAGATCAAAGTGCCAGCAATGTAAAATGCCTAATATTTTTGTATTTTCAATATAAGAGAATGAAAATTCAAGGACTAAACAACAACTTGATATAAAAACTCTACTGTATGTAAAAAAAGACAAACCAAGTAGGATATCAAGGAGAAAAACACCCAACCCAAGATGAAAGGACAATCAAATGAAAAAGATGATGAGAAAGGCACTACCCAAAAATTCAACCAAAGAAAGGTTTCCTGCCATTCCACAGACACTTAATAGTCACCATAGAGACCCAAGAACACTCAAAAATCATCAAAACCTACCCAAAAAAACATCAAACCCAACAATCAAGCAAAAAAGGGTGATGTACGCTACTTTTCAAGGGAAAAGCGTGTATGTACGCATCTTGCAGAAGGACAACTCGTGTATGTACATGACTGTCAAGCAAAAAACTATGTATATGTGTCAAAACACAACAAGGCTAAGGATAAGGCTAAGAAACTCAGACTCAGATTGAAAATAGGTTGTCAAGCAATCATGTGACAAGAAACTCAATATAAACGAGAGAAATCTAAGGATAAAAACACTCCAAACCCCGAAAAAGAAGATTTTATCCCTAGTATGGTCGCCAATTATGTTACGAGGAAAATATCTCTATGGCTAGGGGTAAACCACAATAGACGAAAATGAATGCAGAAATCAACTCTAATATCAAGTATGATATATAAACAAATATGCTAGCAAGACAAGATAAAAGGTCTACCTCGTCCAGATGTTCGATGAAGTCCAACTTTGAGCACTTGACCCAAAGAGATACACCTGCAACTAGTCCTCAACAACCAAGAAACAAAAGAATATGGTGATAATATATAATGTTATCACATTCGATAACATAATCCATCAATATTCATAACAAATACGCCCATGGAATAACAATTCAAATATTCATAAGATATTAATTGGATGTGAAAAGAGTATTTCTATTAGAATGTAACCATCAAAAGTGAATGAATTACAAACGTCCATGTCGGCACGGTTCGAAACCGAGAAACTAAGTTCCTTCCAGTTGGGCCTCCACCACTTCAATCCTCCACCAAAGGAAAGATCATATAAGAGAGACAATGAGGTTCTCAATCATAAGGGAAGAGCTTGGGGGCTGAACAATGTGTTCAGACTTAAAGGACAAAGGGATGCATACTCAATGTCAAGTGAATAATTTCTCCAGAGTAACTTTGCTCTCAAAGTTGAATTCTTCTCCTCTTTTCCATAGCTCAGTTTTGGCCCATTTATATCCTTCAAGTGGAACTGAAGGGCCAATTCAGAACATTTCCAAACTCAAAGAAACTCAAACAGTGCCATCTTAATGGTACTCTGATTTTTTTTGTTGTATGCAAACTCTACTAGCGAAAAGAAATATTCTCAAAATTTTTGTTGGTCCATTACATATATACACAACATATCCTCCAAAATATGGTTCGTTCTTTATGTTTTTCCATCTGTCTCTGGGTGATATGTTGTACTAAAGTTCAGTTTTGTTCTCAAAGCCTGTTGGAAACTAATCCAAAACCATCCTATAAACACTGATCCATATGATCCTTTTTGGTACTCCATGTAATCTCACAATCTCGCTGAAAAACAATTTGGCTACATATGGTGCATGATACATCATCATAGATGATTTTAGGGGCGAAATTTTGCTCATGGGCAAAATTAAGGGGCCTCCAATTTTTTATTGGGCGAATTTTTTGTATTAGAGTGATTTTTTTAAACTTATATCATTAGCCCATAATTTATTTTAGGGGAAAAATCATGTACAGAGTTAGCCCATGTTTTTAGGAGGGATAGAGGAA
>ML795254.1:508394-533499 GCA_009831015.1 Picea engelmannii
AAAATTTTGAAGATGGTGAGTCACTGGAAGTTGTTTCATATAATCTGCAGGATATCGAAAAAAAATACTAAAAATAAAGGCACCCACAGGAAAGAAAAATATGAGAGCCTCAATCAGACTACCAAAGGCCTCAGTTAGAAAACCAAAGGAGGAGAATTCATGATCTAAGTACCTTGACAATATGGGAACTTCCTGTTTAATGGTTGCATCAACCCCTACTATACAACAATGGAACACTTCTTCAAATCACAATAGCCTTCAAATGATTTTACCGGGATAGAAACAACTTAACAAGTTGGCCCTTCAGTGGGGTTTGTAAATATTGGCATTTGCAAGGATGCATGCTTGTTCCGGATAGAACTTCCAGGTGTCAAGAAGGATCAACGTGAATTAAGTTGTGAGTTTGAATATGATGAGAAGTTGTTAATCAGAGGCACTACTACAACAACAAAATACTCATTATCATTGTCTCATTTACGCTAGAAACAAAGAGAATATTTCCTAAGTCTGTACAACATGACCAAGTCCTCTTCTCACATTCAAATCCTCAAGAAAAATAGTTGCAGTGCTAAAAACAAGTGTGGTAAGGTGTTTACTATTAGTAGGGCACTGACTATCATAGCAAATGACCAAAATGATCTCAACATTAATAATAAAAATCATAGACGTTTCAAAAGGGAATCAGATCATATTTCTAGGTTGCATGAGATCGTCGAGAAAAAAGTCAGGAGTTGGCAGTGGTTATACATAAATTTGTTCCAGAATACAAAACAATTATGCAACAATTTTAATAATCGATTCTCCGATTTGTGTAAACCAAAATTTTGCAGCGATCATATGGAGGTATGTACTTCAGACATGTAAATTCGAATGTAGCACTTATTTAATTCTAAGCATAGAGTTTGTAAAGTAATGTTAAGATAAAAATGGGTTTGCATTTCTGGGTTGAATAAACTTTTGGCAGTATTCAAGAACTCTTAAAATTTTGATTCTGCCATTTAATTATAATTTTGTATTATAAAATAAGAATGTCAGCGAACCAGAGTACAACAATTTCTAGTTTTCATAAAGGCTCTTCCAAGAGCTTGTGAAATTTTTACAGAAATTACCAATTATTCTACGAAGAATTTAAACAAATCATATTTGCAATTCTCCTCTTATTATTACAATGTAATAATCCAAAATAAAATACTGAAACAGTAGAGATGAATAATTGAGGAAGTTCTTTAATGTCATCAGTATCGCCCATCCAACGCTAGGGGTAATATTCTTCCCCCTCATCCCCCGAGCCACAAAGATTCTTCCCCCTTATCCCCCCGAGCCACAAAGGGGCCACGCACAAGAAACCAAAAAAGAATAGTTCCAAAGCTTGCCTCACAAGGTAGAGCTTCCACTCTTTCTACAAGCTTGGTATCCCGACTCTCACAAGTAAAACACAGTAAAAACCATTTTTGAAACATAACTTTACCAAGAATAACTGTGATCCATTTCCCTTCGACACCATTTGTTTTATAGAAATTTCCTCATTGATACATGTCCACATACACAATTAATTAAATTTTTAATTAATTGAATTTGTATTATTCACCCACACACTTGTCACAATCTCCCCAAGTTGCACAAGTAATTACCAATTTTATTTTATTTAAAAATTCAATTTCCCTCACATTCCCCAATGTGTTCCTATTTTCATTGTTAGTTGTCCATTTATTCCCCAGATTCTCATTTAATGAGTGTCTCCTAACTAGATCTTAGTTAGAATTGGATTATGAGTCTTTTCTAGTTAGACTACTGGTAGTTACACTCTAGATGCCATTTATGTGTACAACTATTTTCTCATATTTTATTTCTTTCTATTTTTAAAAATCCCTTTTAATATTTTCATGCACAATGTGCATTCAATCCAATCTTTAGATTTATCTCATGTTTTCCTTAAATTGATTTATATCTATTCTTTTAATTTATTTAATATTTTAATTTAGTCCCCTTACTAAAATTAGACTTAGGCTTAGTCTTAGAATTAGGCTTATACTTTTATTGGGATTTATAATTAATAAATTCATTGTTTAATTAATTATTTTAATTCGACAAGGTCTAATCAATTCAATTTTTTCTAGGCCACGTAGATTTATTGACTCAAGTTTCTTTTTTGAATTACGTGACGTGCCTTTCAAGACATGCCTCCATGCTCCAAGGGTACCACTCACCTTTGGATGTTTTTGGAAGTTTTTCAGACCATTGGAGTCAATACTCCACTCGGTCGACCTTGTGAGAGACTAAGGGATTCTAAGGAATAAAGACTCTACCTTATTACGCACTCCTTAGAAATCTTCATGACTGATTTTCTCTCTCCATTTGAGCCATGACAAGAGTGATAGTAGGCTATGACACAATCACTACCACACCTCTCCCTCAATGTTTGGTTTATGTGCATGGTGCCTCTACTCCTTATGTGAGTCTAATTAGAAAGCATCGTCAAGCCTACATCCAATGACAAAAAATATGTCAATAATATATATACATAATCATACATAAAGCAATCATCTATCATATGTGTGGAAAATGAAATACTCAAACAAATACAATCCAATCCCTGACTCAATCTGGAGTACAAGGAAGTCTATCAATACCATCAACATCCATAACCTGTCATGTGCCCTGCACACTCATGAAAACTCGTTAATAACCTCTGTCAATATATATACATAAATATAACAATAAGTCACAACACAACATCATCATCATATGTAACCCATAATCGAAACTAAATCACAATATATCATAACCAGATTACTTGCACGCAAGTGTCCTCAAAGAATATGTCAATAAAAGTGTGCTCAATAGAGCGGGATGCTACAATAACCCCTCTTTTCCTTGTGAGATTGAATTGTTTGAATATTTGAGATTAATAATTATTTTTTACGACAAAGAGAAATTGGTTCTTTGGTGAGAAATATGAAATTTACTTTATGTTATTGAAAAATTCATCATTTTCGAATATGCAAAGGACTTGTTCATGTCAAGAAATATTTAGAGCTTATGGGTTTGTGGAATGTTTTATATGAGTGAATTTGAAAATCTATTTTGACTAAAATTCTCCATTAGCCCATTTTGCTAGCTTCCCTGAAGAATTTACTTGTTTCACTCAAAGATAATTGGATTAGAGGATTGTGTTGCAAATGTTTTTCACTAAATTATAAATTCTCATAATTGTGTTTGTTCTTCATTTCATATATTTACCCGAAGAATCTTTGTATTGGGAATTGTTATCCCCTACCCTAGGGATAAATAAGGAGATCTTGTCTTGAGGCCCACGAGTCCTAGACATGGAGTGATAAGGGCCAGATGACTTGAGCATGGCCCCGAAGGGCCCCTCTTTTCTTCAGTGCAACCCATTTATTAGCAGAAACAACATCCATCCCACTAGCCTGGTCTTTAAGTAGCAGTAAGTATTCCTCCATGAAGTAATGAGTCCATGTGTCATCATATATGTCACTCTGATTATTGAAGCACTTGAATATGTTTCATTGAATTCTCCTTCATTTCATAATATTTTCTTGGAAATTATGCTCTTTAACTTCTTCATACCTGAAAGGATGACATGATTCCCTAGTAAGTTGATCTCCCTTTAGGATGGGTCTCCATTGGTTCATTTTGTGAAATTTCATCATCTATTCCCTCCATACTTACCACTTTCTGTCTTTATTCCTCTCATCTCCCCCTACCTTTGTTCAAGCATTGGGATTTTCCACACTAGGAAGGGTTGTACCTTTCCTTTTGGGAAGAAGGGGCTAAAGGCCTAGAGGGTAAAAGTAGCTGGAAAGAGTTAAAAGTCAAAGGGTAAAAGTAGTTGGAAAGAGTTAAAAGCAAAAGATAAAAATTGTGGGATGCTTCACCCAGGGATTCCTGAGAAAGAAGTAAAAATTTTCTCAGTAAGAAAAGGGAACCCATAATAAAAACAAACACTCAAGGTATTAGTTGGTGGATGGGAGGTCTCATCATGAGTCGACCTATTATTACCATGGGCATGTAGCGGTATGATATTACCATCTATCTGGTCACCAAAAAAGGGTAGTGGATCTTAGTGGCATAGCAAGAGAAAGGGGGTCTCATCACTAGCCAACCTTTTCATCTCTGTGAAATGATTGTGGATAATGTTGTCACTTATGGTCACCAAGCCAGGCCAATGTCCCTCAACTCTTTCCTTGAAGCATAAAAACAAAATATCAAAAGAAACGAAGTTAATAATAAAGGGAAATGAACGGGATAGGAAACAATGCCATCTATGACAAGGTGCATCTCGCCCTCTACAAATGCACCCACAGGTAAAATTTCCATTTCCCTGTTATCACTGCACCTCATTCCCAAACACTACCCCATGCCACCTCATACACTTACATGACCTCGATTGGTTATCACCTAGGAAACACCCCAAACTTAAGGAATATTATCCCAATAGGACACCCTATGACCTTCTCCAAACCTGACTTGTTAGATTTCATAATGTCTTTGAGAATTTTTCTGGGAAAAGTGGGGTTTGATGCACATGTTTGGGTAATTTAATTATTGGAAGTGATTTACATGTTATGATCCCTGTGACTTATGAAGCCCTAGAGGGCATAATTTTTGTTGTTGCAGGACCATTCTGGGTGGACAGGTACACATGGGGGAATGATTAGATCATACCTTCATGGGGATGAAATCCCACAGATGGATGTTGTAACCCCAGCCAGGTTAAACAAGACATCAGAGATTTTCACCAGGAAGAAATAATGACATCACTTTTGAGGCACCCTGGAATACCTAGACCTAGGGGATCCTTCTTTTCCACCTCAACGCTGACCTTTGAGAGCCCATGACTTCACCATCATGACCTTTCACGTCATCCAAAGCTAGGGTTTCCATTTTGAGGGTAGTTGTGAGCTAGTTTGCACGTGTGGGCATCATCCAGGGCCTTCAGAGGAAAAACTTTCAACATATAGAGGTTGATGTTCCACCTTAAGGGCTCAACATCACCCTAGAAGGGCATGACATCATCCTTGGAAGTGTTTTTAGATGATAATTAATTTTATTTATGTTTAATTTGAATTTATTTGTAAATTGGCTAGGTCGGCCTTTATTTGACCTGAAATTAATTAAAGGTCACTAGTTTTGTATAAATAAACATAAAGTACATTCATTTTTATCATCACAACTGCTCACACGAGAGAAGAGGTCTGAAATTTTCTCGCTAGAAGGGATATTGGATAAAATTGTGAGGCACATTCTTGTATAAGGCTTATTTTTCTCAAGTGGATCAATATTGGAATCTTTTATGGTGATCTTGCATGGTATTTTTATGATTATTCTTGGTACAAGTAGGTAAAATATGGATTTTTTTCATCTATTGAATGGTTTATGTATGGTTTTATTTGCTCATATAAGATTATGATATTTCATGGTATACTTAATGCTTGAAGTAAGGTGTTGGCATGTTTTTAGAAAGAGGCAGAGTATGCGTGTTTGTCATTGATGGCAAAGATTAGCATGATCAGTAGCGTAGCGATAATGGAAAGATCAACAGTGTAAGCTCAGAAGGAGGAAAACAATCAAAGAACGAAAAAGGTTTCATTTTGTAGTTTCACAGATTGAGAAATACAAAGGAAAGAGGTTCGAACTCGTGATATGCGAGATCACAAAAAGATATGGACTGTCCAATCATCAAGATCGTGGATAGTTGATTAGGCATGACGAAGGCCCGTGAAGTTGTGAAATCGCGATAAGATCTTGACCATTGATTCGAGAAGGACACGTGGTGAAATCGCGATAATATCTGGACCATTGGTTCCATAGTACACATGGCGAAAGATCATCATTTCAATGACTGGAAGGTCAAAGGAGCGAAGTGCTCGTTTGATTGGCGAGTGGTCATATATCATGGTCACATTGTCGAGAGTTGGAGAGTAGAGCTAGAGAAGCCAAGCTCTATTTCGGATTTCATGACATGGATAGTCGAGAGGACTCATCACAGAATACCCGAGACGCGAAAGTGCAAAATGTGTTTTCGAATGAGGCTGTGGTCATAGCCAGTGGTTACATCTGTAAAAGACGAAGGAAGAAGCTAGCAATGTTAAGATCCATCTCGGAGTCTCGACGATTGCGACTTGGAGTATTGAGACCCTTCATCATAGGAATCATGATATGCGATATTGTGATGAGATTGGATATCTCGACCATTGATCAGGCTCGATAAAGTTCATAAGTTTGTGAAATACGAAGCACCTTTTGGCGCAGCCTATGGTCATCGTCGGTGGTCATGTGAGGGGAAGAAGCTAGCGGTGCTAAGATCCATCTCGAAGTTTCGGTGATTGCGACTTGGAGTGTCAAGACCCTTCATCACAAGAATGTTGAGATGCAAAATCATGAAATTAATTTTTCTTTTACCGCTTGGTCACAGCTAGTGGGCATATGAGATAAACGCGAAATCCTGCGGATTTAATCCAACGGTACTGGTTAATTGGAAACTTGATCGAAGGGTTACTGTTTCACCTCACAGGTAATCGATTAGTTATGATTCAGTTAGCAAAACTAAATCATGATTCTTGGACGGTTGGCAATTCAGTTGCCGATGTGTTTTCTTGGAGATTCAAGGTGTAACTGAATAGGTGGTATAGGATAAAATGGAGACGCAATGACTGTGGAAGGTTGGTCGTTCTGAATGAAAAATGAGTTGAACTATAAGAAAGAGAAAATTATAGTATGCGTAGTGTGAGATAAAACTCAAAGATGAGTAATAGATGAGGAATAGACAGAACCAAGAGAAGAATTGCAGAACAACTTGAAGCAGAGAAAAATTGGAGAAGAGATAGAGGAAGGGAAGAATTGCAGAACAGATAGAGGAAGAGAAGAATTGCAAAATAGTTAGAAGTAGACCATATTTACAGAATAAAGAAGAAGTGGTAAGAATCGATTTATCTGTGTTATTAATTATTCAATCATTTATTCATAATCAGGGAGGTAGGGTGGGGCTAGGGAGGACTGTGGTCCTCTAATATTCGAGTTGGTGCTTTAATATTGGGAGTTTTATCTTCCATCTAGTTGCGGATAGAAAATAGGGTGGCAGGGTGATGCTTGGGAAAACACAGAGTTTTCTATATGCAAGTTGGTGCTTGTATAAGTGGAAGTAGGTGCTTCCATCCAGTCGGTGCTGGAACACTCAGGGAGTTGGTGCTTCCTTCTAGTCGATGATAGAGAAACCAGAGAGTTGGTGCTCTCAACAAGTTGGAGCTTGTAAAATAGAGGTAGCAGTCTCACTTTGAGTTGGTGCTCAAACATAGATGATGTACATAATTTAAAAGACTGCCTATCATTTCGAAGAAGAAGAGGTTTTCTCCCTTTATGGGTTTCCTCGTGAAAATTTGTCTCTGTGTATATCTTATGTGTGACTGATGCTCATTATTTATGTTGTCCATATGTTGTATAATATTGATGATCATTTGAAGAAATATTAAGAATGATTTAATAGACTTAAGATTGTTTAAGCACAATAACAACTAATTCACCTCCCCTCTCAGTTATCTTAGTAATTTCAACAGTTGGTATCAGAGCGGGTTCCTTTTATTTAAAGGTAGATCTGTAAGCTTAAACATGACAAGTCATGAAGGGACTTCAGCCAGTAAGCCTCCTCTGTTTGATGGAAAAAATTTTGCCTTTTGGAAGGTTAGAATGAGAACATACCTAATGGCCTTAGGCACTAATGTTTGGGATGTAGTAGAGACTGGATACATAAAGCCTATTGTGCTAGCTTCCAAGGATGATAAGTTAGAATTTAGCTTTAATGCTAAGGCAATGAATGCTATCTTGAATGGACTTGCAGAAGCCAAGTTTGTAAAGGTGATGCATCTTCAAATTGCCAAAGAAATGTGGGATAAACTTATTAGCAGCTATGAAGGAAATGAGAAAGTAAAAGATGCCAAACTTCAAACATTTAGGTTGAAGTTTGAACAACTAAAGATGAATGAAGATGAAACAGTTAGAAATTATTTTTTAAGAGTTAAAGAACTTGTGAATTCCATGAAGGGTCTTGGTGAGAAGATTGAAGAATCAATTTTAGTTCAAAAGATTTTAAGATCTTTGCTTGATAAATTTAATCCAAAAGTCTCTACAATAGAAGAACTAAATGATCTTAAAACTATGTCCATTGATAAACTCCTAGGAACTTTAATTGCATATGAAATGGGAATCAACAAAGATAAATCCATTACTAGAGAAGCATCTTTTAAAGTAGACAAGAATACTGATTCAAATTTAGATGATATTGTGGCAAAATTTGTGAGAAGGTTAAAGAAAGGATTAGGAAAATATCAAGGAAAACTTTCCTTCAAATGTTTTAACTGTGGTAAGATAGGTCATTTTGCATCTAAGTGTCCCCATTAGAAAAAGGACCAGAACTCTGATGATGAAAAGAAGTACAAATTCAAGAAATATAGTAAAAAGAAAAGTTTATGTGCAAATAATGACAATTCCTCATAAGACATAGATAGTGAGTCATCATGTGAAGACAAAGTGAATGATTTTATGCTTATGGATATGGGAGATCTTGATGATGAGTGCACAGGAGGTGAAATGGATGATGAAGAAGCTGTGGTGGATATGGAAGGTGAATTAATCAGTGCTTTGGAAGAAATTGGCAAACTCAGATGTAAGAAGAGAAAACAAAAACAATTGTTGATGCAGTTTAAAATGAATGGTGAAAAACCTGATGAAAACTTTTCTCTACTAAAAGTGGAGTTAGAAGAGGCAAATAAAATAGAGGACATACTGAAACAACATTTTTCAGAGAAGAAAGCGAGGTGTGAAGCATTAGAAGAAGAGATAGTAAAAACCAGAAAAGAAATGGAGAAGTTTAAGGCATTGTATCATCAAAATCTGCCAAGTATTAAAGCTTCATAAGAATTAACTTTCATTCTAAATCAGCAAAGGAATCCAAAGTTGAAAGCTGGCTTGGGCTATGAAGAAGGATCAAGTAGTCATCATTCAAGTAATACATAACCCATCAAGTTTGTCAAAACTACAATTATTGACAACAACAACTCTGCAGAAACAAAGAAAGAAAGTCAGCCACCAAGAAGGAATGAAAGAAAAAGTACCAGAACTGAATCTGTAGATCAAAGAAATAAAACAAACACATTTTCTAATCAAAGAAATCATCAACATGGAAGAAATTGACTACAACCTTTTTTCAGGTACAAAGGTTTTTTCTATGTTTATTGTTTTTTCTGTTCTAACTTTGGTCACAAAGCTATAAATTGTTCTTTAAGACTTAGATATGAGCAATCAAGTTTTTCAAGAAGATTGAGATACCCAAGCAACAAATAATCACAGAATATAAATCATGTGATGACTGGGAGAAGGACACAGGTGAAACACAACAACAATTATGAGCATAACAATCGTTATGATCTGTTATTCAGTGAATCAGAATGTTACAACTACCATAATTATGGACATAAATATGCAGACTGTCGCGTAAGAAACTATAAGCCAAATCTGAATCCTGCTGCTGAAAATTTCAAGGTTTGGAAGAAGAAGAAGATGACCAGTGCAGATTAGTGTTATCATCCCAAAGACAAAAGAATCCCTGGTATATTGACAGTGGATGTTCCAAACATATGACTGGAGACAAAAGTAAGTTTCTAACTCTAAGTGAAAGCAAATCAAGGAATGTAACTTTTGGAAATGATGCACCAGGAAAAATAAAAGGTAAAGGAATGGTAAGTTTGAGTAATGGAAAAGGGAAAGCTCAAGATGTGTTGTTTGTAGAAGGCCTGAAACATAATATTCTTAGTGTCAGTCAAGTATGTGATCGATGATGTGAAGTCGTTTTTACCTCTAAAGATTGTAGAATAAAATCGGTGAATTCAAGATAGCTAGTTGCAAAAGGGATAAGAACAGAAAACAATGTCTATGTGTTAAAAGAAGAAAAAGAAGAATGTTACATAAGCAAGTATAATAAAATTTTGCTATGGCATAGGATACTTGGACACTTAAATTTTGATCATATAATCAAGCTCAGAAACAATGGGGCAGTAAAAAATCTTCTGAAGATATCAAATCCATACAACTCTGTTTGTAAACCTTGTCAGATAGGAAAACTTACTCGCACTCAGTTCAAATAAAAAAAAATTCCTTCAACAAAAAAACCTCTCCAGTTAGTACATATGGCTTTATGTGGACCATCAAGGAAAGAAGGTACAGGAAAAGAAAATTATTTTATGTTGATTATTGATGACTATTCTAAACTAACATGGGTTTCCTTTTTGAAGGAAAAATCTGAAGCATTTGAAAAATTCAAAGTGTTTAAGGCTCTAACTGAGAATCAAACGGGAAAAAGATTGAATGCAGTAAGGTCTGATAGAGGAGTAGAGTTTATCTCATGGAACTTCAAAGAGTTATATGATAAACATGGAATCAAAAGAGAGTACACAATTCCAAGGACTCCACAACAAAATGGAGTTGTTGAGAGGTAGAATAGATTAGTACAATAAATGGCAAGATCAATGATGAATGAAAGGAACATACCTCAGACATATTGGGTGGAAGCAATTCATACAGTTGTTCATATCCTTAACAAAGCACATCTCAGACCACACAGTGAGAAGACTCCTTATGAACTATGGTTTGGAAGACCTGCTTCAATCAAGCATTTTAAAGTCATTGGGACTAAATGTTATATTAAGAATAATGAAGAAAATATTTGCAAATATGATGATAGGACAGATGAAGGTATCTTCTTGGGTTATGCTACAAACAGTAAAGTGTACAGATGTTACAATAAGAGGTTGCATAAACTAGTTGATTGTATCGACATAAAAGTTGATGAAGAAGTCCAGGTCAGGAATGTAAATAGTGTTGAACCAAGCACAAAAGATAGAGTTGAAGATGAACATGAGCAGGTCCAAGGATCAGGAAGAGAAGAATCTGAATCAGATGAAGATACAAATACTCAGGCTGACACAAATTAGTAGAAAGAAGCAAAATCACCTCTCATAATTGTTAGAAAGAATCATCCTGAAAATCAGATAATTGGAGATATAAATAAAGGAGTTCAGATAAGAAGGAAATTGATTAAAGACTCAGAAAAATCTCATGTTTCCTTTTTATCTATGACTGAACCTAAAAATTTTGATGAAGCCAGCCAACATGATGATTGGATTAGAGCTATGAATGAAGAGCTTAATCATATTGAGAAGAACAATACTTGGGAGCTTGTACCTAGACCCAAAGACAAGAATGTAATAGGATCCAAATGGGTGTTCAATAATAGAATGAATGAAAAAGGACAATTTGTTAGAAATAAAGCCAGATTGGTCTGTAAAGGGTATGCACAAGTTGAAGGTCAAGATTTTGATGAAACCTTTGCACCAGTGACAATATTGGAAGCCAACAGAATGTTCCTTGCATATTCATGCCATAAGAACTTTAAAGTGTATCAGATGGATGTTAAGTCAGCGTTTCTTAATGGAGATCTAGAGGAAGATGTATATATGGAGCAACCTGAAGGATTCTCATTGACAGATAATCCTAATGATGTTTGCAAGCTGAAGAAGGCCTTATATGGACTGAAACAAGCACCACGAGCTTGGTATTATAGACTAGACAAAGTTTTACAAGACAAAGGATTCAAGAAAGGTACTATTGACAACAATCTCTACATTAAGTCTGAAGGTGATAATTTACTAGTTGTTTTGGTTTATGTAGATGATATTATTTTTGGTTGTACTAATGAATCATCTGTCCAGTGGTTTTCTAACTCTATGCAAATAGAGTTTGAGATGTCTGTGATAGGAGAACTGTCATATTTTCTTGGTTTACAAGTAAATCAGAGTTCTGCAGGAATATTTATCTCTCAAGAAAAATATTTGAAAGGGATGTTGAAGAAATTTTAGACAGAGTATTCCTCTCCTGTTAGTACACCTATGGTGGTTGGTTGCAAGCTCAATAAAGATGATATGTCACCCGATGTTGATCAAAGGACATACTGATCAATGATAGGTAGTCTTCTGTACATCACAACTTCTCGTCCTGATATAATGCAAGCTATTGGAATGGTAGGTCGTTATCAGTCTGCTTCTAAACAAAGTCATCTAGTAGCGGTAACAAGGATATTCAAGTACTTGAAAGGCTCAATGAATTACGGTCTGTGGTATCCCAGAAATCAGAACTTCCAGTTAACAGCTTATTCAGATGTCGATTGGGAAAACTGTGTTTATGAGAGAAAAAACACCAGTGGAGGAGCATTATTTCTAGGTGACTCATTAGTAGCATGGCTTAGTAAAATGCAAGGATCCATTTCATTATCAACTACAAAGGAAAAATACATTGTTGTTGCTACTTGCTGCACACAAATTTTATGGATGATACAAACTCTTGCAGATTTGAAGGTAACTTACACTGATCCCATTTCACTTCACTGTGATGACACCAGTGCCATCAGTCTCTCTAAGAATTCTGTACTTCATTCAAAATCTAAGCACATACCAATAAAATACCATTTTCTCAGAGAACAAGTTACAAACAGAATTGTTCAAGTGAATTATATTCCTTCCACAGAACAGATAGTTGATATCTTTACTAAACCGTTAGCAGTGACCCCTTTTGGATATATTCGTCAAAAGTTAGGGGTTATAACTTCTTTCATCTAATCTGTTCACCTGATCAAGGGGAGTACTTATTGAATATCTGTTTTATTTCTAAGCTGCACATAGTTGACAACGGGAGTATGTATCGTAACAACTCAGGGGGAGTATGTTTCTTCTTTGACATTGATGTCAAAGCGGGAGAAAGTGTGGTAATTTCAAGGATGCTACAACGGTGGTAATTTCAAGGATGCTACAGTGGTATAGTTGCATGCTTTTCAAGGGGTTGCCATCAATGCCAAAGGGGGATATTGTTGGCATGTTTTTAGACAGAGGAAAAGTATGCGTTTTTTTCATTGATGGTGAAGATCAACACCATCAGTAGCATAGAGATAATGGCAAGATCAGCAGTGTAAGCTTAGAAGGAGGAAAACAATCAAAGCACGACAAAGGTTTCGTTTCGGAGTTTTGTAGATCGGGAAATCCAAAGGAAAGAGTTTCGTACTCACGATATGTGAGATCACAAAAAGATATGGACCGTCGAATCATCGAGATCGTGGACCGTTGATTAGGCATGATGAAGGCCCGTGAAGTTGTGAAATCGCAATAAGATCTTGACCGTTGATTCAATAAGAACACGTGGTAAAATCATGATAATATCTGGACCATTGGTTCCATAGGACACATGGTGAAAGATCATTGTTTTGTTGACTGGAAAGTCAAAGGAGTGAAGTTCTCGCTTGATTGGCGAATGGTCATATCTCGTGGTCACATTGTCGAGAGCTGGAGAGCAGAGCTAGAGAAGCCAAGCTCTATTTCGGAGTTCGTGGCATGGACAGTCGAGAGGACTCATCACAGAATACCCGAGATGCGAAAGTGCAAAATACATTTTTGAATAAGGATGTGGTCATAGCCAGTAGTTATATCTGCGGAAGATGGAGGAAGAAGCTAGCAGTGTTAAGCTCCATCTCGGAGTCTCGACAATCGCTACTTGGAGTATCGAGAGCCTTCATCACAATAATTGTGATATGTGAGATCGCGATGAGATCTGGACCGTCGGATCATTCGAGATCTCAACTATTGATTAGGCTCGATAAAGTTCATAAGTTCACGAAATACGAAGCACCTTTTGGTGCAGCCTGTGGTCACCGCCGGTGGTCATGTGAGGGAAAGAAGCTAGCGGTGCTAAGCTCCATCTCGAAGTTTCGGCGATCACGACTTGGAGTGTCGAGATATTTCATCACAGGAATGCTGAGATGCGAAATCACGACATTAAAATTATGTTTAACGCTCAGTCATAACTAGTGGGCATATGAGATAAACATGAAATCCTACGGATTTAATCTAACAGATTTAATCCAATGGTACTGGTTAATTGGAAACTTGATCAAAGGGTTATTGTTTCACCTCATAGGTAATCGATCAGTTACGATTCAGTTAGTAGAACTGAATCATGATTCTTGGATGGTTGGCGATTCAGTTGCTGATGCATTTTCTTGGAGATTCAAGGTGTAACTGAATAGGTGGTATAGGATAAAATGGAGACATAATGACTGTGGAAGGTTGGTCGTTCAGAATGAAAAATGAGTTGAACTGTAAGAAAGAGAAAATTACAGTATGCACAGTGTGAGACCGATAGTATGCGCAGTGTGAGATAAAACTCAGAGATGAGTAACATATGAGGAATAGACAGAAGCAAGAGCAGAATTGCAGAACAACTTGAAGTAGAGAAAAATTGCAGAACAGATAGAGGAAGAGAAGAATTGCATAATAGACAGAGGAAGAGAAGAATTGCATAACAGTTAGAAGCAAACCAGATTTACAAAACAGAGAAGAAGTGGTAAGAATCAATTTATCTGTGTTGTTGGTTATTCAATCATTTATTCATAATCAGGGAGGTAGGGTGGTGCTAGGGAGGACTGTGGTCCTCTGATATTCGAGTTGGTGCTTGAATATTGGGAGTTGTAGCTTCCATCTAGTTGTGGCTAGAAAATAAGGTGGCAGGGTTGTGCTTGGGAAAACACAGAGTTTTCTATATGCAAGTTGGTGCTTGTATAAGTGGAAGTAGGTGCTTCCATCCAGTCGGTGCTGGAACACTCAGGGAGTTGGTGATTCCTTCTAGTCGGTGCTAGAGAAACCAGAGAGTTGGTGCTCTCAACAATTTGGAGCTTGTAAAACAGAGGTAGTAGCCTCACTTTGAGTTGGTGCTCAAACATAGATGATGTACATAATTTAAAAGACTGCCTATCATTTCGAAGAAGAAGAGGTTTTCTCCCTTTATGGGTTTCCTCATGAAAATATGTCTCTGTGTATATCTTATGTGTGACTGATGCTCATTATTTATGTTGTCCATATGTTGTATAATATTGATGATCATTTGAAGAAATATTAAGAATGATTTAATAGACTTAAGATTGTTTAAGCATAATAACAACTAATTCACCCCCCCTCTCAGTTGTCTTAGTAATTTCAACATAAGGAACTTAATTTGCTACTTTCTTACTTTCTATTTGTCAAGCTTTTCATTGAATTGATCTAGGAACTAGTGAAACCCTAGAGCCCTAGTTTCCTAGTACTCTAAGGTTTTGACCTAGTTATATTTTCCTAAACTATTATCCCATAAAAAACATAAGGAGAGCAAGGTTCTAGGGCCTAGAATTTCCTACACCCTAGTATCTTTTTTTCTTTAGGAAAATGCATAGGGGGACTTAAGTTACTACTTCTCGTATGCATTCCTCTTGGACTTTTGTGCACTGCCAAAATTTATTTGAAGCCTTAGAAGAATCCATACACTTGACTCCATAATCCCTAGAAGGCACTAGTTCTAGCCTCTCTCTTATTGAATGATTGATTAAACACTCAAACTCTCTTCCTTAAAGCTTTTTCTAACTTATACTAACCCTAAACTAGACTAAGTCATTAAATAACTTGTTTTTTCTTAAAATCATTGCCATAGCCATACCAATTCATTCTAAATTGCCACATTCACCTACATAACTCACACTTAGCTCATTTGAAAATCACTTGTGACAATTCCCAATCAATCTACTAGATAAATGTTGAGTTTGCATGGTGTTTTGTTGCAATTTTGAGCACTAGAATTTGTTGATGTTACAAAATATTGCTACAACCATCTAACTACAGAAAATTCTCTACAAAAGTGATATTAAATGCTAGCTAAACATTTCCAATTTTTCTTGTGACAATATATTATCAATTTACCTAGTCAAAGTTACTTTTTCTTGTCTTTTTCAAGCAATTTCAAGGCATAATTCTTTTGGCTGTTAAAAAATACTCATTGTTGTTATAATGTGTTACATTGCTGAAAATTTACATCAGCTAGCCCATTTTTTGAAGGTTCATGGTCTTGAGAAGCACTAACATCATATTTTGTACTTTAAATATGCCATATTTCCTTTGTTGTCTTGTTTTGGGCAGTTACACTCAATGTTTTACCATTGCTTCATCCCTTAAAGACCTTAAGAACCTTTTGACTTGAGTGACCAATGAGAGGGTGGTTTTATTGCATCCTTTCCTTATTCTCATCATCCCTTTAGGAAACTGGGGACTTATCCCCTGGGGTAACTTTGATATCTCCTAAATAGAAAGGGGTTTCCTATTAAGGTGACAGTGATAGGTCACCCGTTGTTACGCCGATCTTTCATTCACTTGCCTTGGGATTTGGGAAAGTATATATTGTACAACAAAATTTTGGCACTGTTGCCGGGGAACACTGAGTCAATATTCCTCAACGAAACGTTTTCGGTAAGCCTTTATCAAAATCCTTATTATCAAAAAGCTTACATGGCAACTCCACTGAGTGTGATTCCCTCAACCCTTTGATAATGCTTAAGAGCGTATTTGGCGTCTCCACTAACCTTTTCCAAGGTGCCACCTTACTCTCCATTTTGTGATATTTCCAAGTTATGGGAACATGGTTCACTGGGAACAAGTGTATTCGACTATTGATTTCAAACGTTTTCAAAGATACCCGCATTATTTTGATGCAAAATCGTTAAAAAACTATTCAAGATTTGGAGGCCTTCCAATTACTTACATTATAGAATTCTTGATGTATATAAGTGAGATAGAATTGGAAGGGGAGGATGTTCTAGTGAAATTGTTCATACTTTCTCTGTCATTTTTTTTACAAGATTGGTTTAAGGGTTGTTGCAAAGATATGAGTATATCATCTTTCATAGACCTCATTACTAGGTTTATTGAGTTTGTCAAACCATAATTCCAGACATATGAAGATGCCCTTCAAAATATCACAATAGCCCTAGAGGATGAAGGATTCACCACTAAGATTGTGGAATATCTCAAGGATGTGTACCATACTCAAGAACACTCTGATTTAAAAGGAGAGATTTATGAAGAAAGTTGTCAACCCCTTGAAGAGGAGAAATATTTTTCCCATGATTCAATAGAATGCAATAAATACTTGACTAAAGAAGTGAGTTATGATGATGAAGAACTAGTATCTGCTCCTCCATCCAATGAATCTCTCCAAGATCATATCTCTCTTGTACATGATGAAGAGAACGAGGTGAGTCATTTTCCTTTTCGGGTTTTTTATTACACTTTGTTCTATGATTCAGAAGGTGAAGAAGTAAAGGAACCCTTGGAATATCTAGGTCCTTCATTTTATGATGAAGGTGAAAAGAAGATTAAAGAGATGAGTCTTCAGGATGATGTACTGGACCCTCTTCCATTTGATGAAGTCATACAAGCCATTGACACTCTTGAACAACAAGAAGTGATCACAATAAGTTATTTCCCTTTCCAAGATTGTCATGATGCTTTATTTTATTATTTCGAAAGTGAAGAATTATTATAGGATCCCTTGGATGCATTAAATCCTTCGTGTTATGACAAAGGTAGTGACATGGTTGATAATATTGATGAGTTCATACATGTTGGAAGACGTAAGTGGTATGTGATTGGTTCTGATAAGCAGCCCATTTATGATATGGAAGGATATCTTTGAATGTTGTCATTACAACAATCATATGATGTTCCTAATAATTTTGATGTTTGGAAACAAGATGATGATATAATTACAAAAATTTTCCAAGCACCCAAGGATGACCCACTGCAATGTTCTCTTGATAATTTTTCGGTCATACCTTGAGGATTTTGAATATTATTCCTTTGATAACTTGGATTTATTCTATGAAGAATATTATCAATCATCGTTGTGCTCAAATTTTGATAAAGGTGAGGACGTTGCTTTCGTGAAGCATAATACTTGTGACAAGGTCATCCAACTCCCTTCGACTACTTTACCTTGCTATGTCACTAAGAGTGTAGTTGGGAAACATGTCCCTTGTCTTGATTTTTCTCCTGGGAAAATCCTTCTTTTAGAATCCAAGGGTAGGTTTAATACCTTAAGAAGAAGTTTATTATCTTAGTCTTTCAACATTCCCTTGAGAAAATGCCAATCATCCTCTAGGTTCTTACTAGTGCTTTCTCAGACCTAAGGATGTGATGACGTCCAAGGTAGTCAACCTTCAGACTCTTTGAGTGAATATTTTGAGTCTTTGATTTTCATGATCCATTTTTGAGGTGGATTGATTAATTTCCTAGAAGTGTGACTTGGCATGATTTTTTCCCTCCCTCCCACCTCCACGAGCTAGAATTTACGATTTTTGATGATGTGATACATGTTCTGACTCATGTTAGTTTTGTTATTGACTTGTCATTGTTTTGGTTTATGATCAAGCACAAAGGCATGTATTATGAGATATCTCTAGGATGGTTTAACTGGTTATTTGACTACACCTAGAATTCAACCAACAAGTAAGTATATTAGGTAGGAAATTGCATCCATTGTATATACCATCTATATATCATGTTAGTATAGTTGTAGTTTCACTTTCGTATTGTTTTTCTCCATTATTTATATATGAATTCTTATGATGCACTTTATTTTATTATATCATATATGAGAAAGGGGTGATATCACCACCCTAATGATTACTGATGCATTTTGTTGAGATCTAGTAGGCACAGGTCATACAAAAGATGTATGAGGTTCTCATGCACTCTATGGTGAGAACATGTCCCCGAGTAGGAGCCAGATGTTATCCCCTACCCTAGGGATAACTAAGGATATAGTGTCTCTAGGCCCACATATCCTAGACATGGAGTGACGAGATTTGGATGACTTGAGAATGGCCTCGGAGGGCCCCTCTTTTCTTCAGTGAAACTCATTTATTAGCAGCAACAACATCCATCCCACCAACCTGGTCCTGAAGTAGAAGTAAGTCTTTCTCCATTAGGTAATGAGTCTAGGTATCATGGTATATGTCACTCTGATTATTGAAGCACTTGAATATGTTGCATTGAATTCTCCTTCATTTCATAACGTTTTCTTGGAAAATATGGTCTTTATCTTGTTCATAGCTGGAAGGGTGACATCATTCCCTAGTAAGTTCATCTACTTTAGGATGGGTTGGCACTGGGCTGGTCTGTGAAAGGTCATTGTCCATTCCCTCCATACTTACCACTTTCCATATTTATTCCTCTCATCTCCCCCTACCTTTGTTCGAGCATTGGGATTTTCCACACTAGGAAGGGTTGTACCTTTCCTTATGGGAAGAAGGGGCCAAAGGCCTAGAGGGTAAAAGTAGATGGAAATAGTTAAAATCCAAAGAGGAAAATTTTGAGATGCTTCATGCAGGGATTCCCGAGAAAGAGGTAAAAATATTCTCAGTAAGAAAAGGGAACCCATAAGAAAAAAAAAACACTCAAGGTATTAGATGGTGGATGGGAGGTCTCATGATGAACAAGCCTATTATGACCATGGGCATGTAGCGGTATGAAATTACCATCTATCAGGTCACCAAACCAGGGTAGTGTCTCTTGGTGGCATAGCCAAGAGAAAAGGGGTCTCATCACAAGCCGACCTTTTCATCTCTATGAAATGCTTGTGGATAACACTGTCACTTCTAGTCACCAAGCTAGGACAGTGTCCCTCAACTCTTCCCTTGAAGCATAAAAACAAAATATCAAAACAAATGAAGTTAAGAGTAAAAGGAAATGAATGAGATAGGAAACAATGATATCTATGGCAAGGTGCAACTCACCCTCTACAAAGGCACCCACAGGTAAGATTTACATTTCCATGTTATCACTGCACCCTGTGCCCAAACACTACCCCACACCACCTCATACACTTACATGACTTGGATTGGTTCTCACCTAGGAAACACCCCAAACTTAAGGAGGATTAACCCAATAGGACACCCTGTGAACTTCTCCAAACCTATCTTGTTGGATTGCATAATGTATTTGAGTATTTATCTGGGAAAAGGGGGATTTGATGCACATGTTTGGGTAATTTAATTATTGGATGTGATTTACTTGTTATGATCCCTGTGATTTATGATCCCCTGGAGGGCATACTTTTTGTTGTTGCAGGACCTTTCTAGGTGGATAGGTACACACGGGGGAATGATTAGCTGGGAACTTCATGGGGATGACAACCCATAGATGGATGTTGTAACCCGAGCCAGGTGAAAGAAGACATCCACGATTTGCACCAGGAAGAAAGAAGGACATCACCTTGGAGACACCCTGGCAGACCTACACCTAGAGGGTTCTTTCTTTTCCACCTAGACGTTGACTTTTGAGATCCCGGGACATCACCATCATGAGCATGCATGTCATATAGATCTAGGGTTTTCATTTTGAGGGAAGTTGTGAGCTAGTTGGCATGGGTGGGAATCATCCAGGGAATTCAGAGGCCAAACGTTCAACATATGGAGCCCAACGTTCGAACTTAGGGGATCAACGTCACCCTAGAAGGGCATGACATCAGACTTGGAAGTTTTTTTAGACGCTAATTAATTTTATTTATGTCTAATATGAATTTATTTGTAAATTGGCCAAGTCGACCTTTATTTGACTTGAAATTAATTAAAGGTCACCAGTTTTGTATAAATAAACATAAAGTACATTCATTTTCATCATCATGACTCCTCATACAAGAGGAGAGGTCTAAAATTTTCTCCCTAGAAGGTCTATTGGTTGAAATTTTTAGGCACACTCTTGTATAAGGCTTATTGTTTGCAAGTGGATCAATCTTGGAAGCTTTTATGGTGATGTTGCATGGTATTTTCATGATTACTCTTTGTGCAGGTAGGTAAAATATGCATTTTTTCCATTTATTGAATGGTTTATGTATGGTTTTATTTTCTCATACAAGATTATGAGATTGCATGGTATACTTAATTCTTGAAGTAAGGAACTTAATTTGATACTTTCTTACTTTCTGTTTGCCAAGCTTTTCATTGAATTGATCTAGTAACTAGTGAAAACCTAGATCCCTAGTTTCCTAGCACTCTAAGGTTTTGACCTAGTTATCTTTGCCTAAGTTCTTATCCCATAAAAAGCCTAAGGAGAGCAAGGTACTAGGGCCTAGAATTTCCTACACCCTAGTATCTTGTTTTCTTGAGGAAAATGCATAGGGGGACTTAAGTTACTATTTCTCCTATGCATTCCTCTTGGAATTTTGTGCACTATCAAAATTAATTTGCAGCCTTAGAATACGCCATCCACTTGACTCCATAAGCCCTAGAAGGAACAAGTTCTAGCCTCTCTCTTATTGAAGGATTGATTAAACACTCAAACTCTCTTCCTTGAAGCTTTTTCTAACTTCTACTAACCCTAAACTAGACTAATTCATTAACTAAATTGTTGTTGTTGCAAATCATTGCTACAACCATACAAACTCATGATAAATTGTCGCATTCACCTACATAACTCACACTTAGCTCATCCAGAAATCACTTGTGACAATTTCCAATCAATCTACTAGATTGATGTTGAGTTTGCATGGTGTTTTCTTGCAATTTTGAGCACTAGAATTTGTTGTTGTTACAAAATATTTCTATATCCATCTAACTGCAACAAATTCTCTGCAAAAGTGATTTTAAATGCTAGATAAACATTTCCAACTTTGCTTGTGACAATTTATTATCAATTTACCTAGTCAAAGTTACTTTTTCTTGTCTTTTTCAAGCAATTTCAGGGCATAATTCTTGTGGTTGTTATAAAATACTCATTGTTGTTATAAATTGTTACATTTCTATAACTTTACATCAGTTAGCCCATTTTTTGAAGGTTCATGGTATTAATAAGAACTAACATCATATTTTGTACTTGGAAGCTTCCATATTTTCTTTGTTGTCTTGTTATGGGCAAGTACACTCCATTTTTTACTGTTGCTTCATCCCTTAAAGACATTAAGAACTTTTTGACTTGAGTGACCAACAAGAGGGGGGTTTTCTTGCATCCTTGCCTTAGTCTTATCAACCCTTTAGGTCAATGGGGATGTCTCCCCTGGGGTAACTTTGATATACTCCTAAATAGAAAGGGGTTTCCTATTAAGGGGACAGTGATAGGCCACTCGTTGTTACGTCGATATTCCATTCACTTACCTTGGGCTTTGGTCAACTACAAATTGTGCGGTAACAAGAATCATGTTGAATGGTTAACATTTCTTGCATACTTATTTCAATTGTCTTACTTTCCAAGGATTCATTCAAAATTCTTACACTAATAATGCTCATGATCTATATTATGTTGTTGGCCTATATTTCATGATTAATTCTTCTAGTAATGAATAACAAAACAATCTTTTGATTTTTCTCTTAGTTTAGTGCAATTTCTTTCTTTATTATACTTTGTACATAAGTTTACTTCATTTTTTCTTAATTTTCAACCATGGAAGTTCGTTCATATTTTTTCTTAATTTATTCAAATCCTTTGGGCATTTTAACAATCTTAATTTTTGTCACTATAAAATATCAAATCTATTGGAATGAAAGCCTGGTTGGATATCGATTATCCTGATCCATGCTGATGTAGGAGCATCCCTCACGACAAGCAAAACCAACGTGGAAGCATAAGATAGATGGAAGACGTCCAACACAAGCTTTTGAATTTTAATTTTTCCCTTGAAGTTGATGCGCAGAATATAAATGAGACCATTTAATTTAGGCGTCTTGGTAAGAATGTAATCATACCTTGAGCCATACACTCTCGTCTGAGATAGACAAAGGCATTTATAGTAGTAGTTGCAGGTAGATAGAATTGAATTCTTAGATTAGACAGTTTTTAGAGCGCAGGAGGGAAACTGAATATAGACACCCTCATTTGTATCATTGTAACATTAGCAACAAGAGTTAGAAGAATCTAGAGCATAGGAGAATAACAGAGAGTTGTAGAAGAACACCCATGTATAGATCTTGAATTAATAGAAGAAGCTGATTCATATTCATGGATGTTGTGTTATTCTCTATGTATGTGTGTTGAATGCTCTGTTCATGAACATTTCTTCCTGTTAGGAATTGTTGTTATGCTGTGTGTATGATTTCATGTGTTAAGATAGAAGTCTGAGAGGAGGTGAAGTGAGTTACGATTGTTTCTCCTTTTGAGCAAGGATTCCTGCAAGGAGTGCAGTTGAAGTCATCCGCAAGGAGTGCGTTGATGGGAGGCTCAGGGAGCTAAACTCTTGTTCTCAAAGCTCTCAGAAGTGAAAGTGGGTTGCTAAAGCCATACAAGGAGTGCACAGGCTGAGAAGAAGTCTCAGTTGTAAATCTGAGAAAAGGAGATCGAAGACTGCTGTTGCAGGAGTGCGCAGAGTCGGAAGGATTCAACACTTGGGAAGTTGTTGAATGTTGAGCGCGAGGAGTGCACGCAAGTTCCTCTGAAAGAGTCAGAGTGGAAAAGATTAGGAGGTATAGCACCTTCGTAATATCATTAAAGGAGAGCACCAAAGGCTCATGTCGTAGAAGGCTCAAGCAAGAGTTGTAAGCACAGGTATTGGAGAGCAAGTTCTGAGAAGGAACACTTAGCCATTCTCAAGACATCTTCAAGGAGGAGAAATCGACGATCAGGATTCGTAGAGGAGATTGACGAAATCCCGTCAGCCGTTAGATCTCGAGAATTTGTGTCGGGGTTAAGCCCAGGGGTACAGAGGAGAAGTCCCGACCAAAGTTATCGAGATATCAGAGTCATCGGGGTTTTGTTAAGGTAGAGAATCGAGACCTTGTGGTTCTCGAAATCCCGAGAGAGAATCCCAGCCGTTGATCTTGGCAGGACACGTGTCAAGGAACCAGGGAGTCATCGGAGAATTGGGGTTTTCGGAGTCGTGAAACTCTTGCACAAGGAAATCGTGATTCACGATATCCTGACACGGTCGGAGCCGTTCGATCTGAGGGACGTGTGTCCGAGGATCTAAAGGAGTTGGGGTTCAACATTTCGGGGTTTCTGCATACAACGGAACTGTTGCACTAGAAATTTTGATTTCACGATATCCCGATAACCACAGGGTAGCGTGTGAGACCACAAGAGCGAGTGAAAGATAGGTGGCAGAGGTCTGGAGATCTCGCGAATTCAGGAGTTTGCAGGGTGAAAGCCCAAATCTTGGGAGTTTCAAGTCATGAGGACGTGATGTTGCGAAAGCTCGACAGGAGAGTATCGGCATTTCGGAGCCTCGGGTATCGGGAGTTGGAAGCCCGAGGACTTGGTGTTGCGAGTAACGAAGTCATGATAGTCCGAGGTTGCGATAGAGCAGAAGTCCCGATAAGGTGAGAGAAGGTCAGCGTTGACTGAGCCATCGGGAGTCGGGGATTTGTGAGACGCGATCCGGTGTCTGCAGGACTCGCGATCACGTGAGGTCCAATTTACTGATAGGACAAAGGGAGATCATAAGGAGAGTCCTGTGGGTGTAGAAAAGTCCCAATAAGGGATTTGAAGAGCCTTCCAGCTCTTCGGGCTGAAGTAAAAAGAAGGTCCTGTGGGAGCGGACGTGCCTGGGTGGCGCGTTCTGCCTCAAGTGGTATTATTGAACCGGAAAAGATTATTTGCTTTCTATAGCAGAGGACAGGGAGAATTCACCATGCCGCCAAGAAGAAGAGGTAGACAATCACCCGATCCAGAGGAGGAAAGGGAATTGTCCAGAGGAAGAGAAATGTCCAGAGAAAGAGGTAGGCAAGGACAAAATCCATACGTGGAAAGAGGAATGCGAAATCTTCGTGCCAGAATGGAGGACATGGAGATAAAACAAAGGCGAAACGCTGATGCAAGAGATATCAGTGAATCCGAGGATGAAAGTGATGTTGGACATGAAGAAGAAGAAATTCCAGCAGAAGATGTAGCCAATGAGCGTTTAATTAAGGCTATCGCTCGGATGAGCTCGAAAACAAAGATGGACATTCCAGCTTATGAAGGGAGTCTGGATGCAGAAGAGCTGCTAGACTGGATTAGAGCTCTTGATACTTATTTCGATTATGAGGATATCAAAGATGATAAAAAGGTTAGACATGTCGTCACAAGATTAAAAGGACATGCAACCTTGTGGTGGGATGAACTGCAAGCTGACAGGCATTGCCAAGGCAAGCAGAAGATTAAGAGCTAGGACAGGATGATTGCAAAGATGAAGGCGAAATTCATTCCTAGGGACTATCAAATTTCTC
>ML795254.1:533549-545864 GCA_009831015.1 Picea engelmannii
GCAACCTTGTGGTGGGATGAACTGCAAGCTGACAGGCATTGCCAAGGCAAGCAGAAGATTAAGAGCTAGGACAGGATGATTGCAAAGATGAAGGCGAAATTCATTCCTAGGGACTATCAAATTTCTCTGTTCAGGAGGATGCAAAACCTGAGACAGAAGCTGATGACAGTGAAGGAGTATACTGAGGAGTTTTACAGGTTGAATATTAGATCAGGTCATCGTGAAAGCAATGACGAAAAGGTGGCCAGGTATATGAATGGCCTGAGGTATGAAATTCAGGATGAACTAAATTTGGCGACCATCCGAACTGTGGAGGATGCTTACCAATTGGCTCTGAAAGCTAAGGAGAAGCTGAGCCATAAACAAAGTCAGAGGGGCAGGGGCAGGAGTCAGCCCAAAGCCAAATCGGTTGCCCAAGATAAATACCAGAAGCCCAAGGAGGAATGGAAGAAACCTCAGAGAAATTTTGAAAGAGGTGGAACCTCATAGAGAGGGTGATATGTTGAACAAAAAGAGCAGCATACTGAGCAGAGAGGAGGATATGCTGATAATAATAGGTTTCCTCATACGAGAGGTAGAGGAAGAGGAAGAGGTGGAGTAATCACATGCTTCACATGTGGAAAGAATGCGCACAAGTCAGTTGACTGTCCAGATAGGAAGAAGGACGGAGGAGAAGCTCACATCGCCGAGGCACAAAGGTGAGATGTTGAGGCAGAGTACGCTGAAGGCAGAAGATCGTTGGTGATGCGAAAAGTCCTTTTGACACTGGAGAAGGAGATGGAGAATCCAACACAGAGGAACGGTCTTTTTAGGACTGCTTGCAAGACCAAGGGTTGGGTGTGCAAGGTCATTGTGGATAGTGGAAGCACCGATAATATCGTTTCAACCGAGATGGTAGAAAAGCTGGAGCTGGAGACAACTGATCACCCGTAACCATACAAAGTTTCATGGCTACAGAAGGGACATCAGGTAAATGTCACTAAACAGTGCTTAGTTGCCATTAAGATAGGAGGATATAATGATAAGATTTTATGTGATGTTATTCCTATGGATGTCTGTCATTTATTGTTGGGTAGACCATGGCAATATGATAGAAGGGTAATTCATGATGGGAGGAAGAATACATATACCCTGGAAAATAATGGGAGAACTCATATGTTGTGTCCAATTGAAGATAAAGAGGTGAAGCCGGAGGTAAACAACATCGTACTTCTCATGAGTGGGAAGGAACTTCTTACATAAGTTAAGAAGAAGGAGGATCCATAATTCTTTGTGGTCAGAAAAACGAGAATTGTTCTGACTAGCACAAGAGTGGACGATTTGCCAGAAGAAATTCAGGAACTACTGGAAGAGTTCGCTGATATTGTAGTGGACGAACTACCTCATTCATTGCCGTCGATGAGGAGAATGAGTCACCATATAGACCTCATACCATGAGCTAGTCTGCCAAATAAAGCCGCGTATAGATTGACGCCGCAGGAGAATGAAGAGGTTAAAAGACAGGTCCAGGAGTTGTTGGACAAAGGCTTGGTCAGGGAAATATTGAGTCTGTGTGTTGTTCCAATGGTACTCAGTCCATTGGAACAACACACAGACTGGAGGATGTGCACTGATTCGAGAGCCATCAATAAGATAATTATCAGGTATAGATTCCCATTGCCGAGAATGGATGATTTGATGGATTGCTTAAGTGGAGCAAATTTTTTTTCAAAGATAGATTTGAAGAGTGGATATCATCAGATTCGTATGAGATAAGGTGACGAATGGAAAAAAGCATACAAGACAAATGAAGGTTTGTACGAATGGCTTTTCATGCCATTTGGCTTGACGAATGCACCGAGTACTTTTATGAGGTTGATGAATGATGTCCTGAAGGAGTTCATTGGAAAATTTGTCATCATGTATTTAGATGACATATTAGTTTTCAGCAAGATGAAGGCTGAACACCTAAAGCATTTGGCCATTGTGATGAAGAATCTACAACAGGAGAAGTTGTTGATAAACATGAAGAAATCCTCATTTATGAAGACAGAGCTCATTTATTTGGGGTTTGTTATATCTGCAAACTAACTGAGGATGGATCCAGATAAGGTGGAGGTAATCAAAAATTGGCCATCACCGAGAAATATTTTCGAGGTGAGGAATTTCCATGGAATGGCTAGTTTCTACCGAAAATTCATCAGGAATTTCAGTGGAATTAGTGCAGCAATGATGGATACAGTGAAGAAAATACATAAATCTTTTCACTGGACAGAAGAGGCTGAGAAGAGTTTCAATTTGCTGAAACGAAATATTACAGAGCAACCAGTCCTGGTGTTACCAAATTTTCAAAAGACATTTCAGGTGAAATGTGATGCAAGGGAGTTTGCAATTGGAGCGGTCTCGAGCCAGGAAGATAGACCGATTGCATATTTCAGTGAGAAGCTGAATGAGGCAAAAGAGAAATACTCCACATATGATAAAGAATTCTATGTCGTCATACATGCATTGAAGAAATGGAGGCACTATTTGATTCCAAAAGAATTTGTTTTATATAGTGATAACCATGCATTACAATTTGTAACTCAACAAGAAAAGTTGAATCAGAGGCATGTTAAGTGGGTTGAATACATGAAAAATTTCACTTTTGTGATAAAACATATTTCTGGTACTGCTAACAAAGTTGCTGATGCTTTGAGCAGGAAGTGTTTGCTATTGCAGGAGTTCAAAGTCATGACGTTAGGCTTTGAGGATCTCAAGGACATGTATGCAGATGATTCAGGCTTCAAGGAAGCTTATGAAGCAGCTGAGAATCCAGTTCTCAGAGACAGAAGCCAGTGGATAGAGTACGTGATCCAGGATGGATTGTTGTTCAAAGGCAATCAACTGTGTATTCCAAATTGCTCCATGAGGGAGAACTTTTTGAAGGAGAAGCACAGTGGAAGATTGGCTGGACATTTTGGCCATGATAAGACATTTGCAAAGCTGAGCGAGTCATACTTTTGGCCAAGGATGCGGTCGGAAGTCAAGAAGTTTGTAGATAGATGCAAAATTTGCCAACATTCAAAAGGAAGGAAACAGAATGCGGGTTTTTATCAACCATTTCCCATACCTAAGAGGTCGTGGGATGAAATTAGCATGGATTTTGTATTGGGATTGACGAGGACACAAAGGGGTGCTGATTCAATTCTTGTGGTAGTTGACAGGTTTTCTAAGATGGAACACTTCATTCCATGCCAGAAGACCAGCGATGCGACCCACATCGCAAATTTGTTTTTCAAAGAGATTGTTCGACTCCATGGATTGCCGAAAAGCATAGTCTCGGACAGGGGCACAAAATTCATAAGGCATTTCTGGAGAACATTGTGGAAGAATATAGGAACTAATTTGATGTTTAGTTCTGCTTATCATCCTCAAACAGATGGACAAAATGAAGTGGTCAACAAAATTCTGGGAGATTTGTTGAGGAGCTTGGTAACAGAGCACCATAGCAGCTGGGATAGCATATTACCGCAAGCAGAGTTTTCTTACAATGACTCAGTAAATCGGAGCACAGGGAAAATTCCATT
The DNA here is from genome assembly GCA_009831015.1 of Picea engelmannii. Lineage (NCBI taxonomy): Eukaryota > Viridiplantae > Streptophyta > Pinopsida > Pinales > Pinaceae > Picea > Picea engelmannii. The sequence goes on from ML795254.1 coordinate 537,098, forward strand.
TCAGATTGTATATGGAATGCAGCCAAGAGGAGTTTCTGAACTGAGGGATTCAAAACAGGCTGGTACTAGCAGCGCTAGTGCAGGAGAATTCGCTAAAGCGATGAAGGAACTTCACAGCCAGGTGAAGGAGCGACTGTTGAAGTCAAGTCAGGAGTACAAGCGCAGAGCAGATCAACATCGGAGACAACTTCAGTTCGAAGTTGGTGATCTGGTTCTGGCACATTTGAGGAAGGAAAGGTTCCTGAGAAGAACATACAACAAGCTGAAGATGAAGAAAATTTGGCCATGCAAGGTCTTGAAGAAAATGGGACAGAATGCTTATGAAATCGAGTTACCAAATGGGATCGGAATATCTCCGATATCTAATGTTTCAGATCTATATCCATATAAAGCTGATGAAGCAGGAGCAGAAGGTGATGATCAATCAGAAGTCCAGTGGCAGAAGAAGATGCCAGTTGCAGAGAAGCCACAGATGGAGCAGATACTGAACAAACGAGTGGGTAGGAAAACCAGGAGGAAAGAATATTTTGAATATTTGGTTAAGTGGAAGGGTCATCCAGTTGAAGATGCCAGCTGGGAGACTGAAGCAGAGATTCAGAAGCATGGACATACTGTGTAGGAGCTCATGGACAGGAGCCCATGCAAATTTTCAAGCGAGGGAGTATGATGCAGGAGCATCCCTCATGACAAGCAAAACCAACGTGGAAGTAGAAGACAGCTGGAAGACGTCCAGCGCAAGCTTTTGAATTTTACATTTTCCCTTGAAGTTGATGCGCAGAATATAAATGAGACCATTTAATTTAGGCATCTTGGTAAGAATGTTATCATACCTTGAGCCATACGCTCTCGTCTAAGATAGACAAAGGCATTTATAGTAGTAGTTGCAAGTAGATAGAATTGAATTCTTAGATTAGACAGTTTTTAGAGCGCAGGAGGGAAACCGGATATAGACACCCTCATTTGTATCATTGTAACATTAGCAACAAGAGTTAGAAGAATCTAGAGCATAGGAGAATAGCAGAGAGCTATAGAAGAACACCCATGTATAGATCTTGAATTAATAGAAGAAGCTGATTCAGATTCATGGTTGTTGTGTTATTCTCTGTGTATGTGTGTTGAATGCTCTGTTCATGAACATTTCTTCCTGTTAGGCATTTTTTTTATGCTGTGTGTATGATTTCATGTGTTAAGATAGAAGTCTGAGAGGAGGTGAAGTGAGTTACGATTGTTTCGCCTTTTGAGCAAGGATTCCTGCAAGGAGTGCAGTTGAAGTCGTCCGCAAGGAGTGCGTTGACGGGAGGCTCGAGGAGCTAAACTCTTGTTCTCAAAGCTCTCATAAGTGAAAGTGGGTTACTAAAGCTATGAAAGGAGTGTGCAGGCTGAGAAGAAGTCTCATTTGTAAATCTGAGCAAAGGAGATCGAAGACTGCTGCTACAGGAGTGCGCAGAGTCGGAAGGATTCAACACTTGAGAAGTTGTTGAATGTTGAGCGTGAGGAGTGCGCGCAAGTTCCTCTGAAAGAATCAGAGTGGAAAAGCTCAGGAGGTATAGCACCTTTGTAATATCATTAAAGGAGAGCACCGAAGGTTCGTGTCGTAGAAGGTTCAAGCAAGAGTTGTAAGCGCAGGCGTTGGAGAGAAAGTTCTGAGAAGGAACACTTATCCATTCTCAAGACATCTTCAAGGAGGAGAAATCGACGATCAGGATTCGTAGAGGATATTGACGAAATCCCGTCAGTCGTCAGATCTCGAGAAGTTGTGCCGGGGTTAAGCCCAGGGGTACAGAGGAGAAGTCCTGACCAAAGTCATCGGGATATCAAAGTCATCGGGGTTTTGTTAAGGTAGAGAATCGAGACCTTGTGGTTCTCGAAATCCTGAGAGAGAATCCCAGCCGTTGATCTTGGCAGGACACGTGTCAAGGAACCAGAGATTCATCGGGGTTCAGTTCATCGGAGAATCAAGGTTTCCGGAGTCATAAAACTCTTGCACAAGGAAATCATGATTCATGATTTCCCGACACGGTCGGAGCCATTCGATCTGAGGGACGCGTGTCTGAGGATCTAAAGGAGTCGGGGTTCGGCATTTCGGGGTTTCCGCATACAACGGAACTGTTTCACTAGAAATTTCGATTTCACGATATCCCGATAACCACAGGGTAGCATGTGAGACCACAAGTGTGAGTGAAAGACAAGTGGCAGAGGTCTTGAGATCTCGCGAATTCGGGAGTTCGCAGGGTGAAAGCCCAAATATTGGGAGTTTCAAGTCATGAGGATGCGAGGTTGCGAAAGCGCGATAGGAGAGTATCAGCATTTCAGCGCCTCGGTTATCGGGAGTTAGAAGCCCAAGGACTTGGTGTCGCGAGTAACGAAGTCGCGATAGTGCGAGGCTGCGATAGAGCAGAAGTCCCGATAAGGTGGGAGAAGGTCAGCGTTGACTGAGCCATCGGGAGTCGGGGATTTGTGAAACTCGATCTGGTGTCTGCAGGACTCGCGATCACGCAAGGTCCGATTTCCTGATAGGACAAAGGAAGATCATAAGGAGAGTCCTGTGGGTGTAGAAAAGTCCCGATAAGGGATTTGAAGATCCTTCCAGCTCTTCGGGCCGAAGGAAAAAGAAGGTCCTGTGGGAGCGGACGTGCCTGGGTGGTGCGTTCTGCATCACATGCTCATCAAAGTCTTATTGATTTTGATTTCCAGGTTATTATTAGTCCTAAGAATCTTTATTAATGAGTCTTAGCTTGTGTGAAAATTTTATTTAAAAAATATTTTTCCCTTATCCTGGTTCTTGGAGTTGGTATAATAATATATTTTTTCATATAATTGATTCTCTGTTGTTGCACTATATTTATTACTTGCTGCTAGGTTCTATTCTTATTTTTCATCCAATTTCCTTTATGACATTATAGCTTTAGACTTCTCTTAGTTTAATTTTATTTTCATGAATTGGCTTTGGTTTTAGCACTTTATTTCTTCATGTACATATTTCTTCCATCCTTTTTTTTTAATGATGGTATGCTCCCTGATCTGATTTGACTCCTTACTCTTCCTTGAGTATTATTTTAAATTTGAGTGACATGTTGGTCCAATTCTAGTCACATACTAAAGAATTTATTTACAATTCATAATATGCATGGGCTTCTCTATCTGAATGAAGATTCATGAAGTTATTAGTTGTAGGTATGGAAAGATATTTGTGGTGGAACACATGTGCCGACTGAGTGTACCATGATAATCCATAAGTATAGGAAAGTGTCTATATACCTTTTTCTTTGAGCTCCATTCACATCATATAAATAAAATGGACAATCTTATGATGGTTTTTGGGAACACATGTGGGTTAAACTAAAATGCATAACATCTACTCAACAAATAAAAGAAAATCTCGTATCGCCCCACTTCCTTCACACCCTATGTGCATATGCATGTCTATATATAAAACATAAAAAGGTGAACATATTTTGAAATAAAAGGGAAGTTGAAAGAACTATTAATAGTGTGGGAAGTACAAGTAAACCCATCAGGGCTATGGACTTCTAATGGAAGTAGGGCTATGCTTGTATGGAATCGAGGAAACTTTGTTGGGGTCGTGGAGGCTCATTGGAAGCAAAGAAATGCGGGGAAAGGATAGATGAGGATCAAATGTATGTAGATGTTTTCTTGTTATAAAAGTGAAAAAGATAATATGAAGTGTCTAGTCAGTAAAAGAATTTTCTTTGTTATTTGGATCTTTGAAAAGGGTGTGTTAGATTACAAGTACTAAAAATATTATGTTATATATTTTAGAAATTTGGCATCATTGTGGTGCCCATGATTATTGGAAAATTGCCTACAACCTGTTGAGCTTATATATAAAATTTAGATCTGAGGTAAAGGCCCTTCACTTCTACTAACAGAGATAAATAGTCCTTCTAGTGTGTCACCATTTGTTAAGGCCACAACAACCTAGTTTACTTTTTATTTTACAAGAAAAGGGAAAGGTACCCCCTAGTAAAATTTGTACTCTAATTCCTAATCCTCTACTGTTGGAGCCTAATGTTAATTCTTTTTATAACTTGAGGGATTTGGGGGTTTATATTGATTGTTTTTTTTTATTTGATGGAGGTTGATCATCCTTTTGATCTTATGATTTCAAATGTCTTCAATATTATTCTTCACCTAAGATGTTTTGTTGACATTTGTATAATGGAATTGACACCTTATTTTTGGACCTTTTGCATATTCTGAATTGTTTGGGTATCCTATATGGATGCAGGGTTTGATGTTCTATTGACTATATTATCTGATGAGTTTGTTTTTAAATATTCTCTGAATGGATAATTCAAAGTCTACATGATATTGCTTGGATGTTGTATTTAATATCTTCATATTTATTCTCTTGTATATGATCACACTCTTTGGTTTCACACTTTTATCTTTAGTCGAACAATCACTAATCCTTCTCTTGAGTTTACGACTTAGGACATTTAGTTTTCAATAAAATTATAGAAAATTGTCTATGATTATATTTCAATAGACCCAACACTCATTTATGATGTTTTCTTTAAGTAAGGGAATATAATGTTTATGGTATATTGGAAAGTCTCCTTTCAATCGAATGAATGATCTCATCTTCTCTATGGTTATAGGAGTAGGTTTGTAGGATCACTTTCTTCACATGATTCCTTCATCCTTGAGATGCATGTGTGGGGAATCCATTGATCTTATTCCTCTTTCCAAGACCTCTTTCTATTTATATATTGTTTGTAATTTTAAGACAACGATCAACATTATGGACTTAGCCTTGACTTTATTAATCCTCATCCAGATTTGTATTTTTATCACCATTGTGGTGATGAGGCTAAATCTTTGATCCTTGTCCAAAACTTTGATCCTTACCAAGCTATCCCTCACTGTCGAGGGAGTTACCTTATCTTTCATTTTACTTAAGATACTAAGATCCCAAGGTTATCATATCCACCTCTCCTGCAAGCCTCTCCCCGAACCTCTTTAGATTGATCTCTACCAGGTTCCACTTTTGGCCTTCTCTCTCTCAGAAAAGCCAAACCCAGGTGTTATTGAGCTTCATTAGTGAATGTATTCATTGTTTCATTATCCAATGTCTTCTCGTGATCTGTCGTAATCAGTATCACGCATTGTAGTATGGAACAATGACCTTTTCCTTAACCTGATATTATTCCCTATATTTTTTATCCTAGTAGGTCTACCCTATGAGATGTTCAACTTGACTATATTGGCATGTTTCCTATGTTCGATTGACATCGATACCCTCTTACCATTCGTTGCTATTTTTAACATTGATTTTTCATGTGACATGTCATCTTCGTACCCTTGGTCATTGTTACACCCCTGACCCCCTAACCTCTCTTAGGCTGGTGAGGTGTCAAAATTTCCCCTTCTTTTCTTTTTTTCTTTTCTATAAAAAAATCTAATAGTTGAATTCCACTCATGAAGAGATTGCCAATGGTTGTAACCATGCTCAAATTTGAGCTCGAGATCAAAAGTTATGGCGTTATAAAGTTTCAAGGCTTTCAACCACCATTTCCACCTCACTACCATGTGGATCCCTATCATTAGTACCATATGACATAGCACTAACATGGATGATGACATGGCACCTAATGCCTAGCTCATTGGTCCCACATTTAATCTTGGATCCCTTTTTATTCGTTGAAATTTATCCACCCCCAAATGATATAGATCATTATGATCAGTCTTCTCGATGATGATCAACCCTTCCTGGAAATCAAGCCTTCTTAATGATCAACTCCTTCCGACGATGATTATTCTCTTGACGAAAATCAATCCTTCTCGATGATCAATCTTCCTGACAACAATAAAATCTTCCAATAAACTCTTTCAAACCCGATCACTTCCTTCCGATTCTATACCTCTTTTCGATATGATCAACCTTTTTCGGATACAATCAGCTCCTTCCTGACCACATTAAGGAAACATGTTTTAAACAACCATATCTTGGGCTACAAGTGTCATATTTGAGCCCATGATACCTTGTTGGAAAGGTATCAAGCAGGGGAATGAAATGGAGGAGGTATTAAGTTCATAAAAGTGATAGAAAATCCCATAAATTGCAGAGAATAACATGCCACGAATTTGGGGGCAAATGGACTATGCCAACTTTAGACGGTGATATCCAAGGCTACAGGAAACAAAATCAATCTCAATATAGCCCATTGTAAATATGAAAGAATGTATAACATGATAGAAAAACAATAATTGAAGGATTGAAGGTCAAATTCATCAGAAAACGCAGAACATAGAAGAGACTTAAATTTGATTAAAGAATAGGCTATTTTATGTTCCAACAGTCATATCTCAAGCTACAGTAGTTGAAATCAAGCATAGAATAGCTTGATGGAAAGTTGATCCAGAGAAGAAGAAGATCATGTGGTCTTAATTAGAAAGCTAACACCAGAAACACCCAGGATAGCTCGAGGAACAAAAAACAACACTAATGGGAAGAGGTCATATTTTTTTTTAATGAATATTGTTTGCAAACTGCCATACTAGGGTAAAAGTAACCACCCAGGAGACTCTTAGGCTCTTTTTTGTAACTCCCACATATTCATTTCTAAAAAATGTAAAATAAACTTGAAATGTAAAATGAAAAAATGAAAGGAGAAAATGAAATGAACAACCACTAGAGATGAAGAGTCTCTCTTGTCTCATAAAATAAGACTCGTTGGATGTAAGAGGAGACTTTTTCCCATTATATAGTGTGGTAATACTCTTATTTCTGAGCATATGGAATTTTGAAGTCATAATTGATTGCAAATGCTTGTGGGACTACTCTACACTTGTATTTGTTGTTTAAGTTTTCTGAGTATTGATCATATTGACTATTTTTTTTCTTGGTATTTAGAATTCTTATGTTGTTGTGATTTCTAATGAGTACAGGGATGATGTTAAATGATTCCTCTTCAACTATTTGAGATGATATATAAAATATTATTATGATGTTAAGGTACCATTATAAATTGTGCTCATCTAGTAGTTTTTCTCCCACAGAATAGACTATAATTAGTTAGACCATTTGTTTTTTCAATTTAGAGTAGACGTAGAATTGATTAGAAATATTTGAGGTAAATTTTGTTATATTTACCCTTTTTATTCTTTTAATAAATAAGTTGTAATGAGGCCCACATACCCGTCGGAAATGCTACATCGAATGAGAGTATATCTAATTGGAACCTATCATCATACATTCTCCCTTACCTTCTTGATAGGCGTTCTAGACCCGTCAATAATACCCTCAAGAGAAAGGATAAATATTGAACTAGATTTGTCCTCGTCTCTCATCAATTATTGTAAGAATATAACATAGGGATTACAAATTTAAATTAACCTTTTTATAGAAAATTTACAATTTCTTTGAGAAATCAGAGAGTCCTCAAAAGAATCCTTCTTTAGAGGAGATTGGGATGAGTTTTTTGTGCCTTCAAAAACTTTACAGACCCAAAATTTTTTCCTGAACTAGAGAGAGAAATCCTTATCCAAATGTCCATATTCATAGCACCGAGCACATTTAAAAGGAATCCCTTTACAGTTGAGGGCTTGGTAGAAAATTGCAAGACCTTTTCGAATTATGATGGAATCGACCAAACTTTTGGATAGATCAAGTCCCATTTGGGGTAAATGCCCCTCTTTAAAAGTTAAAGGCTCTAATGATTTTTTATGTAGAGAAATATTTCCTTGGTCTGAAATATCCTCAAAGTTGTACTTACATGACTTTGATCCATGTCGAGATTGTATGCCATAAAAAATTGATGCAACTGTAGTTGACAACTTTCCACACATGAGTGGAATATCCACTTTATTGGACCAAATTTGTTGGCCCTCCAATGGATCATCTGTTCGATTGTCATGTGGTGTTAAAACAAAAGTGTAGTCTCACAAGAACCCTAGAATGTAAACCCTAAACCACTTAATCTAATGCTTTGAAAATATGAGCATCCTACAACACACTACTACACACTAGAAAAATTGTGATGATCCAATTGCGACATTATGGACAAAATTGGCTATACTGTAAAAATATATAGGATTTTTTTTTTATATATTGGCTATACTTCTTGATATCGTCACACTTGCGATGTACTTTTCAAATTGTCGCAAGAGAGACGATGTTCAAAATATGTATCTCTTGTGACGACATCAAATGTGCATTGCACTTGCGACTATGAGACATTAANCCCCCCCCCCCCAACAGTCACCCACTAATTGACAAAGTCAACACATTGACTTGGTCAACATTCATCAGAATTACAACATTCAGTGTGTCACACTTGCAACTCTGTGGACACTAGGTTCCTCGCCCTCCCTAACGGTCACCCACTATTTGACAAAGTCAACATTTACTTGGTCAACTATCGTCGAAATTGCGACGTTATAAAATATGTTTCCTTTTACGGATGTTGCGACAAGTTTTCTACAACAACGACGATTCAAAAAGGGTATAAGGTCTTCTTGGTGAACAAACAACATGTTTTTTTTTTCATATGTTATAATAGAAAAATATAATAGATATTACATTATACACCACTCAAGTTTATAATATAATTATCAGTATATGTTTGTGGGGAAGAATGTCAGAAAACATTAGAGGTGGGAAAAAAATTAAAGAGGGTGAAAAGGGTGACAGTAAATGTTATTTCCCTTGAAACAATTGTTGTACTAGACATCCCAAAAGAATTTTAATAAGAATTGATAAAAAAAAAATCATAGAAAATATGGGCACATGTATGGGGGATAA
>ML795254.1:545936-569527 GCA_009831015.1 Picea engelmannii
TATATATATATATATATATATATATATATATTCATTATCTGTTTTAATATTGATTGTATTCTCAAACTTTTATACTAATTTATACATGCACTAATTTTTCATGACTGTTTGTAATTATAAAGTTAGGATTTCCCCCTAACTTTCTGCAGAAAGCACCAAGTAGTAGCAAAAATGATGTTGTACAAGATGAGGAACATGAAGCAAATAATGAAGCTCAAGTTAATGATCCCATCGAAGTAGATGACAATAATAACATAGTTCAAGATGATGGGAAAAATAAAATGATCCAAGACTTATTCAGTCATCCAGATGAGGATCATGGGGACAATAGTGACGATATTTATGATGAACCTCTACTTGAAAAGGAAAATAAACGACTTTCTAAAGGGTCAAGGGAAAATATTCTCTCCACTACATTGTTGTTGGTGAACTTAAAGGTTACGAACCATTTTTCAAACACTTGTATGACACAAATCCTAAGATATGTAATATGTTTCATCACATATACATAAAGGTTGACTTTTTCCCCTTTTTTATGTTAATTAATGTGTAAAATAAAAATGCAATATTTACAATTACTATTCTTTACATTAACTAGTTAATTTTTATGTTTTAGATTGTTAAGTGGATTTTTGTTACCCTCGTCAAATATTTTACCTCCCACATATCGATATTCACATGCCATTATGAAAGACATTGGAATGGAGTATCAAAGTATAGATGCATGTCCATATGATCATATTATATATTATGGACAACATGCGTTGAAAACAAAATTCCAGGTATGTGGTATCAGTAGATATCAAACCGATCAATTAACAAAAATGGTTCCTCGAAAGTTTCTCTGGCATATTTTGATAATTCCACGTTTGCACCAATTGTCTAGGTGCCAAAGCATAACACAATTTATGGATTACCATGCATGAAAGAGAATTGAAGATGGTGTTCATTGAATTCTTGCAGATGGTTATGCATTTAAGGAAATTGCTACAAAATGGCCAGAATTTACAGATGAACCTTGTAATGTTAGGATTTCATTAGCAATTGATGGTGTTAATCCATTTGGAGAGATTTGGTTTGTTTACTCAGTGTGGCCTATTCTTTTTATCAACAATAAAATTCCTCCTTGGATGTCAATATCGAGGGAACACATAATGTTGACAATTATTGTTCCAGGTATTTGTTTACATCAATTTTTTGAATGTAAATTTTTCATTTTTCTCTTTTTTTTTATAATATCTTTTATTTATTTATTTACGTATATATACACACCATGGTAGTAATTTTGTGTAATTTTAAACAATTAGGTAAGTACCAAGTTAAACACGTGAATGTGTATATCGAGCCTCTTATCAATGAGATAATAAAGTTATGGGAGGGCATCACTATGCATGACATCTATAAACGAATTGGGTAGAAGAATTTTCAATGTCGTGGAATACTTTTATGGACAATTCATGATGCCCTAGGAATAACACATTTTTTTGGTATGTAACATTCCATATTGCATGCTTGAATACTATATAATTAAAATAATATATCATCCATGTTTTTTAAATAATCCTTTCATATATAAATAATTCACATTAATCCATATGTTACAGGTCTTCAAACAAAGGGTAAATTTGCATGTCCAGTTTTCGGTCCTAAGATGAAATATCATTGATCAAAAATTTTAGGAAAGGAGGTTTTTTATGAGTATAGACACTTCCTCTCTAAGAATCATAAGTATCGTACTACTGAAAAATATATTTTCAATGGGAAACAAGAGATTGGGATAAAACCACAAAGAATGACACCTTTCATATGGAAGTTGGCATATGAAAAAATTAATCCTCAAGGTATGCATTTTTTTTATATATCGTAAATGGAATCATGCTTTGAAATTTTGTAACATCCCACTCTGGCACACTGAGTGAACTTATTCTTTGAGGACACTTTCTCACAAGTGATCTGGATTACTATGCTATTAAAACTTTTGATTTTGATTATGAGGCGTTATGGGTTGATGACATGTTGTTTTACTGCATTGACATAGACAAGTGCTATTGACTCAGTTTACTGAGTGTACAGGATTTTGGACCTCAAGGATGCAGAGGCATCGATGGAACCCCTTGGACTCAGGATTGAGTCAGGGAGTGTACCATTGGGGTTTGATTGTTTTACTGTGATATTAGTGCATATGATTAGATGATATGATATGGATATGTTCTGACATGATTTGTTGATGATGCAGGCTGACGATAGCTTGCCGACCAGACTCACATGTGGAGTAAAGGGGTCATGTACAACTACCAGAGATGTTGAGGGAGAGGTGTGGACAATAGCCCTACCACAGCCTACTAGCACTCTCGTCATGGCTCGAACTATAGGTTAACGATTACCTAGTTTAAGAGGACCCACGATGTCATGAGGACAAACTGCGACAGTCGCTCACGATGATTCTAAGGGGCGCACAATAAGGTGGGGGCCTTATTCCTTAGAGGCCCTTAGTATCCCACAAGTTCACCTGGCAGAGTATTGACTCCTAGGGTTATCGATATCTACCAAGTCACTCAAGAGGCGAGTGGCACCCTTGGAGCATGTAGTGCATCCTGAAGGGCACGTTGTGCAAGAGAAATAGATTAAGGTGAGTGGCACCCTAGGAGCATCTAGTGCATCCTGAAGGGCACGTCGTGTTGTTGATGATAGAGGAATGAACCTAGATGGCCTTAGGATGAATAATGTGTTAACGAATTTTTAAAACAAATTACCTAATTAAATGTCGCCCTATATGGAAATTTAAGGTTTAAGTTTAAACTATGCTAGTGGTAAAATTTTATCTCTCTATAAAAAAAAATAACAATAATAATAATAAAAATAAAAAACACATAAATAATAATTATGACCTTCGTTAAATCTTGTAACATGAAGGGAATAAGAAATTTAATTTATTCATTAAAAAAAAAAAATGTTGGAATAAAATTTAACAGAAAAAGGGGAATTAATGGTTTTATTATTTTTATAATTTCAAAATACTAATTAAATGAGAAAAGGGAAAAAGGGTTAATTTCCACACCTGCCTTTTTGAGTTCTAATTAAAAAGGGGAAAGAGGGAAAATCTAAAAAATTAGGAAACTAGGAAAAGAGGTAAACATAAAAAGGGAAAAAGGGGAACATAAGGGAAAAAGTGGAAAGTCAAACTTAGAAAAAGTATCTACCATTTAAGAGCTTTCTAATTTAAATTGAACTAGAAATTTAATAATAGGAAGCCATTAAAATATGTAAGAGAATTTGGGGACACCTAGGAGTGATTCTAGGAGTAACTCTAGGTGGGTGAGGGTATTAAAGATATTTAATTAATTAAAGAAATTAAATTATGGAGGAATGTAGGAGATGGGGGACACTTGTACGGAGAGGAATTTTTAGGAATTTATTTTTAAAACTTTAATGAAATGAGATTTTAGGAAAGAAAGGAAGTTCGAAACTCTATATAATGAAGGAAGGAGAAGGATGAAGGGAACCTTCTATTTGCGTAATGTTACACTACAAAAATATCTACTTGACTGATTTAACTTGTGGGAGTTGGGATACCCATCTCGGTGAGGAGTGGTAGCTCGGCCTTGCGAGCCGAGCTGGGAGCTAGTAGAAATCTCTGGATAGTGTGTGTGTGGCCCCTTTGCAGATCGGGGGGCTAAGGGGGAAGAATATTACCCCTAGCATTGGTTGGGAGGTACCGATGAAGTCTCTACGGTCAGGGAGAGGGAGATGCACGAAGTGCGCGAACGTCACTTAGAGCGGGCGAACAGGCAACAATACTCTCTTTTCATTTTGTATAGTAGATTTTGTAGGTTTTATGCTTGGATTTGCATGTTGATTAGGTAAGCAGATTGAATGTTTAGATTGATGATTGAACTTTTCTTAGCCTAGCTCGACGATTGTTGACTCCCATGGCCTTCATTTTCCCGCATGTCTTGACCACCTTGTTGTGTTGATTGTGACCTTTGTGGTTGTTTAGCCTTCATCCCTATCTCACCAGTCCTCATTTGAGCAGTCGGCTAGGAGCCTGATCTAGAGTCGTCACCCTAGCGTTAAAATACCTATGGATCTCAACGCCCTGCTTTTCTATGCAAGGATGATGAAACGAAGGACAAACCTATCTGTCGTCTACCCCTTCCAATTGTTCCTGGTTGACTGGTGGTATTGCACCCTTGAGAATGAATACTTCTTCGATTGTTTATCCCTTCCTTTCATGATCCTCTTTTACCCTCTACATTGATGAAATGAACTATGCATTTTAATGCCCTTCCTGGTAACGATCTAAACCTGTGTTTAATGCTTTTCCTTGCTAGTTTACCTTATGTGTTTACACCTGCGTTTTACCTATACTCCCACCAGATTTTACAGTGATACTTGCATCCTTTATCTCTGCGTTGACCACCTCAGACTGCATTTCATTACCCTTATGTTTCTCTGTGTTGGACAATGGATTATTCTCTTCTGCTCTACATGACAGTGAATCCATTGCTAGTGACAACATGGTATATATCTAGACAACCTCATCACAAATTCTGGACAACAATACGTGTTAACCACAAACAGTGAATATATTCTACCGTGAACTTTACATGCGATGTATTCCTGGTGATACTTAATGATATCAATCCAGTAGGGGCATTATCCCTGTATTTTTTTATGATAGCAATTTTTTGTTTATAGCGATGTTGATGATTCTGGATTTCAAGATGGTTATGTTCTTAGACAACGAGTTTAATCTTTACTGCACCTAGATTTTCAGTGAAATTACCCTTGGTTTTTACATTAAAGATGATGATTTCACCCCTCTATTTCACAGCTACTCTCGTGCTCTATTTTACAGCTAATTTTGTGCTCTATTTCACTGCTATTTTCGATATATATATTAGGTGGACAACGATTTTTACACCAGCTTCACACCACCATATTCGTGGCACACACACAGCCTTCACACCACGATTTTGTGGCTCTCTAAACTGTTTTCCACCATGATTCTTTAGTGAATCACACAGGGTTACCCCACGACCTCTGGGTGAACTCACCCTGCCTTCATGGCTGTGTTTTTTTAATACAATCATGTCTGCATTTAAGTGTTGTTTAAGGATGAAAATAGTTAGCGAATTTAATATGCTTCTTACTCCATATAATCGTTTTAATTATGCATTTTTATATGCTTATTTAACATGCATTTTAATCCTTTAAGACTGGCGTTTTAATGCCCTGATATGGTCGTTGAATCTACAAGATGCAAGCTAAAATTCTTGTAGGAAGACAACATAGCTATAGGCTATGAAACAGTCAGAATGATTTCATTTAGCCAAGGATTAACAAATGGTGACGAACCATTGTAATAATTGGAAAAAGTTCCAATCTTTAGAAGTCATTTTCTTGGTAGGAAATACAAATTGTAGCAAAGTCCAAATATCCTACCTGGCAGTGAAGCTAAGAACTGTAAAGTCAAATGTTATTGTTAAAATAATTTAAACCTCCCTAGACATCACCTTTATATGTTAATACTGGACTCTCTAAGGACAACATGGGCACTGAACGTCAACTAGTTGGGTATCAGACCCAAGGAGAAATCTTAGTTTGCATGTAATAAAATTTTTAGTAAAAGTGTAATTTACCAAGCTTTTTACATACCTAATTATGTAAATTGTTATGTTCATATTTTAGCATTTTCTCTATAAGGAATGTTGTTGAAATAATTTAACTGTGAAGAGCATTCTTATTATTATTGGATTAAATCCCCATTGTGGATTAATCATGTCATTATTATTATTATTATTATTAGATTAATCCCCATTGTGGATTAATCATGACAGCAATTGTATAAGGACCAAATCCCCTTTTGCAGATTGGTCATCGGACAATTATAAAGGGCAGAATAAGAAGTCGAACCCAAACGTTATTATGGAAGACCCATAATTAATTAAAGGTGGGTTTACCCACCCAGAGTGAGAGGTTGGCCCTGCCAGTTGTGACCTTTCACACGTGCCAGTCTTGTATAAATAAGAGGCTAGCACCTCACTTCAAACACACAACTCACTTGCTCATTATCTTATGAGGCAAGATGCAATTACCAGTTGGAGAGAGGAGAAGAAGAGTGGTGCATCTCTTGGGGAGGACTTTCTATATTGATTTGAGTTATCTCTTGAACATTGTATAAGTTATTTATGATAAGGAAGTTTTTGCTGGGTTTTCTTCCCCTAGAGGGTTTCCGAGGATAAATGTTGTGTCTCTTGTGAATGTGTATTTCTCAGTGATCTTGTTCTTATGATGCTCTTATCTATTGAAATGCAAAGAACTATAATAATTTCATAAACATTAACATGGTATCAAAGCCAACCTCAAGGAAGCACAATTTGCAAGAGGAAAAAAATATTGTTACCATACCCAAAAATTAGGGTTTTGCAAAAGTGAGTATTTTCAGCTCCCTAACCTCCTAGAAAGTCGTGCACTCCCCCAAGGATCATTTTGGAACTTAGAGCACACCTTTTCAATGACTGGATCTCCCAAAAAGTGAAACCCTAGTTTCACAAAGTACCAAAAAACCAAAAAACCAGAGTACCAGAAGTACCAGAAAACCAGAAGCACAGGTCCAGAAATCCGTAGATCAAGTTTGAGGGGGTAAAAGTTGGATTTTCAAAATTTTGACTGCACCAGCTAACTCACCTCAGTCCAACGCATCTATCCTCTGGATCAAAATTTCAAAATTTGAAGTTTGAAAAATTAGGGTTTCCTCATAAAACCCTAAGTTGCAGTCTCAGAACCAGCTGCAGTTGCAGCACCAGTTGCAGTTGCAGCCGTAGAACCAGTTGCAATCACTCTTGAAGTTTTTGGTAATGATTACCATTGCTACCAGATGGAGCCACTATCTACAAATGCTATCTGAGGTATGTACTCACATATGGTTAATGGTTAACTCCTAAAGAGTATTTGCAGGAGAAGGGATCTTTTGCCATAGATCCAGAAGGATCTCAAGATCCAACACATTCAGAGGAATGATGCAACCCAGGTATGATTATTCTAATATGCATCTATTTGTTATGAAATTATTTTGATCAGTGTTGCATGTTGAAGCTATGATCAAATTATTAGAAGGATTAAAAGTTGATCATAGAGCTTATCCTCTAACCTAACCTTCTGTCAAGTTAGCGTATTGTCTTAGTACAGAAGATAGTTTGAAGAAAGCATTGGTCACTTGAGTGAAGGAGACCTGGAAGAAAACCAAGCACTCATTCTTGAGGACAAGGCTCCAAGTTTGATTAATCAAGATTCAAAGGTACACATGACAAGTTGATGAATTTTGTTGAGATAAAAATCGTCGTAAAGTATTATACTTGATAGGATGTGAGAATATAGAGTTAAATACTTTGTCTGATATGACTAACACCTCCTCTAGGAGAAACCTCGTGTGTTAGTTCCAGGTTACCATGGAAGAATGCTTGGTCACGACGCTATGAGAGTGTTGACCTCATTTCATATTGTATTCCTTACCTTTAATCTTTGCTTCAGATAAATTACAAGTGATATCTCTAAAGGAGCTACGGTGATGATTGTTCGTGCTATTGCTTTATATTATCAAAAGGATATTATTCTTGCTTGTTGTTTTGTTGACCTTGCTCTAGGTCACATGAGGAAGCTATAGCAAAGGTTGCAAAAGGAAACGTGCTAAAGGAGAGATCATAAATGAAGCAATCATCAGTGGAAAAGAATAAGGTGGGTCACTCAGAAGCTGCCATGACCCACGCTATTGAAGAATTGATGTGAAATCTAGAAGATTAGCTCACATCAACTACAAGGCGCTATCATAAATATGCAAAGTTGTCACAGGTTTACCAGAACTCAAAGGTGACCATGAAGGCGTATGTGATGGATGTGCACAAGGGAAGAACATTAAGAACCTATTTTCGAAGAGGGACAACAAGGCAGAAGGAGTCCTAGAACTCATTCATTCAGATGTATGTGGCCCAATGCCATCATCCTCCAATAATGGGTATGTATACTATGTATCATTCATTAATGATTATTCTCATAAAAGACCTGGATATATTTGAAGTATTCAACAAGATCAAGGAATTCAAAGCCTTGATAAGAGAACTCTTTTGTAAGGAAGATTAAGATACTCAGGTCAGATAATGGAGGAAAATATACCTCAAAAGAATTCGTGAATATTTGCAAAGATGTTGGGATCAAGATCTCCAACAAAACGGTGTAGCTGAACGGAAGAATAGAACCATGATGGAAGCTGTGAAGATCGAGATATTCCTATGTGCTTATGGGCATAAGCAGCAATGACGGTTATTTATGTGCAGAATTGATTGCCCCATAGTGCACTTGGGCTCAAGACACTAGAAGAGATGTTCATCGGAAAGAAGCCAAAGGTAAGCCATCTCAAAAATATTTGGCTATCCATTGTTTATTCATATACCGAAAGAGAAAAGAAACAAGCTGGAACCCTCCGGAAAGAAGGGAATATTTGTGGGATACTGTGAGGTATCCAAGGCCTTCAGAATCTACATACCTGTTCACCGCCATATTGAGATTAGCAGGGACGTGACCTTTGATGAAGAAGCAACACTTAAGAAAACAAGAAGATGCCAGCTTGAAGAAGTATATGAAGAGGAACCTATAAATCCTAGGTTTACAGAATCAATGAGGGAGGTTCCCAGAGCTGCAGAACCTGTAAGGGAAGTCGTAGCTTCCCCTGATGAGGAGACTCCTGAAGATCATGATATAACAGAAGTTCAAGAACCTCCTCAAATGAACTTCTCCCATAAAAGAAAGCCTACTTGGGCAAGAGATCTTATTCAATATGGAGAGAAGTATGGTGTTCCAGAAGGAACCACGAGACAGGTGAAAAGACCAAATCCATTCTCCAGTTACACGGCTTTGATGTGAAATCTACTTGATGAAGAACCCACATGATTTGAAGAGGCCATCCAAAAGAAGGAATGGGCAGATGCTATGACAGAGGAATACCAATCCATAATAAAGAATGATGTATGGGAAATAGTTCCCAGACCAAAAAGTAAGGATGTGGTATCATCAAAATGGCTCTTCAAAATAAAACATGCTATTGATGGAAGTATTGAGAAATATAAAGCAAGATTTGTCACTCGTGGATTTTCCCAGAAGGAAGGTATTGACTATGAAGAGACATTCGATCTTGTGGCTAGATACACTTCGATCAGAACCATTATAGCTCTTGCTGCCAAGATGAATTGGAAGCTACACCAGATGGACGTGAAGACAACTTTCTTGAATGGTGTTATCGAAGAGGAAGTGTATATAGAGCAACCCTAAGGATTTGAGGTTGAAGACAGGAAGTCTCATGTCTGTCGATTGAAGAAAGCCTTATACAGATTGAAGCAAGCTCCCATATCTTGGTATGGCCATATAGACAGTTTCTTGACGAGCTTGGGCTTTACCAAGAGTAAAGCAGACTCAAATCTCTACTTCAAAATTATGGATAATGAACCAGTAATATTACTACTATATGTGGATGACTTATTACTAACTGGAGAAGAAAATCTCATCGTTGAATGTAAACAGAGACTTGTCGCAAAATTTAAAATGAAATACTTTGGTCTAATGCATTACTTCTTAGGCCTTGAGGTATGGCAGAGTCCAGAAAGAATCTTCCTTAACCAAGGGAAGTACATGGTCAAAATATTAAAGAGATTCGACATGCTAGAATGCAAGTCCATGAACACTCCCATGGAAGAAAAGCTAAAGATGTTGGTCGATACTTCATCAGATTTGATAGATGTCACACTGTACAGACAGATTATTGGATCGATGATGTACCTGACGAACACCAGACTAGACATTTGTTTTGCAGTGAACACCTTGAGTCAGTTTTTGGTAGAGCCCAGACGTGTTCACTTAGTGGTTGCAAAACATGTGATGAGGTACCTTAAAGGTACAATGGATTATTCTCTCAGCTATGATGGAGATCATGACTTCACATTGAGTGGATATACTGATGCAAATTGGGCAGGAAGCATTGTAGACAGAAAAATTACTTCTAGATGTTGTTTCAGTTTGGGATCAGCTATGATCTTGTGGCAGAGTAGGAAGCAATACCGTATTGCTCTCAGCATAGCAGAAGCAGAGTACATTGCTACATGTTCTGCTAGCTACAAAGCTATATGGATTCGAAAGTTGCGGACAAGCCTATTTGATTTGGAGATGAGAGCAACCGCGATTCAATGTGACAATCAAAGCTGCATTAAAATGACAGAGAATCCTATGTTCCATGACAGGTCGAAGCACATAGAGATCCTCTATCATTTCATCCATGACATGGTACAGAGAGGAGCCTTGAAGCTTCAGTACATTAGCATGGATGAACAGGTTGTTGACGTGTTGACTAAGCCTCTATCTCGTGTAAAGTTTGAACAATTTCGAGATAATCTTGGTATAGTCTGAAAGGACCCTCCCTGAAAGGGGGAGTATGTATATTCCTTGCTTCTGACCTCGCTGTTAGACATAAATCAAGATGAGTCATGCTTTTGACCTCACTTTTATACGTAAAGCATGACATTGTGTGATCCTTGCTTCTGACCTCACTTTTAGATGTAAAGCAAGATGAATCATGCTTCTGACTTCGCTGTTAGACGTAAAGCATGACATTGTGTGATCCTTGCTTTTGACCTCGCTGTTAGACGAAAAGCAAGATGAGTCATGCTTCTGACCTTGCTCTTATATGTAAAGAATGACGTCATGTGATCCTTGCTTCTGACCTCACTGTTAGATGTAAAGAAAGATGAGTCATGCTTCTAACCTAGTTGTTAGACGTAAAGCATGACGTCTCTGATACCTTGCTTCTGACCTAGTTGTTAGACGTAAAGAAAGATGATTCCTTGCTTCTAACCTCATTGTTAGATGTAAAGCGAGATTTTGATGTGTTCCTTTCTTCTGACCTCATTGTTAGACATAAAGCAATATGAGTCATGCTTCTGACCTAGTTGTTAGACGTAAAGCATGACGTTGTGATTCCTCGCTTCTGACCTAGTTGTTAGACGTAAAGCAAGATGGTGACATTACTTGCTTCTGATCTAGTTGTTAGACGTAAAGCAAGATGTGACTAACACTGAGCTACCAACTTAACCGCTGTGACATTGAGCCAGTGTAGTACTGTGATGTGCCAACCTAGTGTTGTGATGAGGTATCATTTTTACTGATACATATTTGATGTAGATGATGATAGAATTCTTTCGAGAATGATGATGTTCCCGATGAAGAAAACTTACGATGACTCGTAAATGTGATAGACAATGTTTCAAGAGGATATTAACAATATTGTCCTCCAGATGCCACTGATGATGCATACCTCTCTCACCTAATGCTGATGAAGAATACCCTTCTTGTTAAGGGGGAGTGTTGAAATAATGTAAATGCGAAGAGAATTCTTATTATTATTGGATTAAATCCTCATTGTGGATTAATCATGTCATTATTATTATTATTTTTATTACATTAATCCCCATTGTGGATTAATCATGACGGTAATTGTATAAGGACCAAATACCCTTTTGCAGATTGGTCATCGAACAATTATAAAGGGCAAAATAAGAAGTCGGCCCCAACAATTATTATGGAAGACCCAGAATTAATTAAAGGTGGGTTTACCCACCTAGAGTGAGAGGTCGTCCCTGCCTGTTGTGACCTTTCACACGTGCCAGTCTTGTATAAATAAGAGGCTAGCACCTCACTTCAAACACACAACTCACTTGCTCATTATCTTATGAGGCAAGCTGCAATTACTAGTTGGAGAGAGGAGAAGAAGAGTGGCGCATCTCTTAGGGAGGACTTTCTGTATTGGTTTGAGCTATCTCTTGAACATTGTATAAGCTATTTATGATAAGGAATTTTTTGCTGGGTTTTCTTCCCCTAGAGGGTTTCCTAGGATAAATGTTGTGTCTCTTGTGAATGTGTATTTCTCAGTGATCTTGTTCTTATGATGCCCTTATCTATTGAAATGCAAAGAACTATAATAATGGCATAAATATTAACAGATGTAACAATTAAAAATGGATCTCGTAGCATTATTGTAAAAGATTGCATAGGCATCAAATCCTATTATTTGGGGGTCCTGGTTCAAGCAAGCTCAACTTCATGGTTGGATAGTTTAGGAATGTTATTTTCGCCATGTTTCAGCACACGTCAATTGGGGCTTGGGTTACATGTCTTGTGATTCGACAGTGCATTCGATCTCCTAGCACATTGGTTTTCTTGAGTCATCGGTCCAGATAGGATTATGTTGCTCCAGGGTGATCGTCGTGCCTGTTGCCTGGGGACGTCATGATCCCGGATGAGGGGATCATGGCCCACCCTATTGGATAGAGGTGAACGATAAATTGACCAGAGTTTGTGCTTCCTGTGTGAGTAATGTTGATCATTGTAAGTTGTTGTTAGTGCTTGAGTTGTATGCCTTCCTGTGTATGGTTGTGCTCCATCGAGGTTCTAGTTATCTGGCAGTTGAGGCCATTGTGTCAAGATGGGTAGTCGTTTCTGTTTGTCCTTGATTTATGCATGTTGTGCCCTATTGCTCTTGTGCTAGTGTGAAGAGTCTTAGTTGTCGGTCACCTGATTGGTGGGCATGTTTTCATCGTTTAGGTGCGGTTAACTGTGTAGTCATTTCCATCTTTCCTAGAAGCCCCCCCCAAAAAAAAAAATCACCTTCGGCTTCGCTTGGAGTTGTAACAATGGGGCCGTCACAAATTTTATTTTAATTATTCAATTTATTTTACCACATTTGATAAATAGTTTTCTGATTTTCTTTATGCTTCATCAATGCTGTCATTGTGAAGGTAGCAATAATGGGCTTCCATGAGGAATGAAAATTTATCCCACTCAATTCATGAGGTTGTCTTAGTATGAGGAGATAAAAATAGTTCATTTGTTTGATACAATGCATATCGAGAATAATGTAACAGAAACATTATGGAGAATCATAGATGGCAAGAGGGATATATAAAAAAATTGTCAAAATTTGTAATGACATTGATGAAGCCAATCATGCAACGCAAAGTGTGATCCAATCAAATAGCGATGGATACCAAAATAACCTTGCATGGTTATTAACATAGTAGCAAAGCAATGATGTGAAAGAAGTCACTCAAAGAATTAAATTTTCCATAGGTTTTTGTTCAAACATAAAGAATATCTTAACGAAGAAAGGTGAATTTTGTGGGGTAAAAACACATGATTGGCATACCTTCATTAAGGTAATTAATAATTTTAGTATTCATATTTATATATTGGTCGTATACATTTTTTGATATTTTTATTTTTTTTGTCTAGTTTTGAAACAAGTAATGATTCATTTTTATTGTTACAGTATGTTCTACCTCTATCTCTCCCAAACAAATTTGACAACAACATCAAACAAGTTATATATGATCTTGGAAAATACATGAGGTATGTAGTTGCAATATATGTGAAAAAAAAATCAATTTTTGGTTGTACTTAATGACATGTGTTTTACTTGTAATGTAATATGTATTATTTTTTGTTGAAGCATGTTATTTTCTTGAGTCATGATCTGTAGATGGTTTTCATTGAAATAAATCCATGAAGATTATATAAAGTATTGGAAGAGAGAAATTCCCCGACTAATGTGTGAAATGCAGAAGTATCTATGTCCATCATTTTTCAATGCACAATAACACTTTCTTATACACCAAGTTAAGGAGATTGAAATGTGTGGACTCGTACACACAAGGTCAATGTGGATGGTCAATAGGCACTTGAAATAATTGAAGGCTTTGGTTAGACAAAGAGCATGTCCTAAGGGTTCTATGGTGGAGGAATATATGGTATATGAATCCATGGTGTATATTAGTAAGTATCTTCCTAAATTAGCAGTGCAAGTTATGCATGCAGTGGATTGCATTTGGGATGTTAGCACCACTAAATTTTTTAAAGGGGAGCAATTGTTTGGGAAAGGTACAGTGAAGAAAGTGAGAGGTAATATTTAAATTGTGAATATTTGTAATAAATATAATTGTGTGTGTGTGTATATGATCATACTCATTTAATATTTATTCTTTCATCATTTATTAATATTTACCATGGTTATAACTGATATTTAATATTGTTGAGTTGTGATTTTTTGATCGGTCAATTGCTCAAGATTGGGATGCACTACATTTATACATTGCAAACAATCTTTGTTGGATGAAGGTATGGATTGATATATGAAAACAACATCATGGAGGTAGGTTATCATAGAAAGAACTGTCTGAATTGGTTAGAGAAGCTCATCGTAATAGATATTTTGATGTTACGCATAAGGAAATAGATTTGGCATATTGTTTGAAAGATGGAAAGGCAAGAAAATTTACCCATTTTATTCAGTTATTTTATATTATATTAATGTGACTGTAGGTGTGTTTTTTCATATCATTCTTTCAAAGTGATATCACTTTTGTTATTATTAATTGACAATGCATCTTTTACATGTCTGGCATATTGTAGTTGAAACACCACAAGGCTATGTGGTGCAATGGTCATAAATTTCACATCAAATAGTTGGATGAAACCAATAAAACTTGTAATAGTGGGATAACTGTAGTATTCTAGGTCACTAATGTTTCCTCTATGAGTGACAGACGTCCTCAAGAATATGAAAATAGATACTATGGGTTTTTGAATGATATAATTGAGTGTGCCTTTAATTCCTTCAAATTAGTTTTAATTGATGTCAAATGGTATAGGTTACGAATGCATGAACATGATGAGGAAAGAATTGTTATTCAACCCAATGGATTTCCGATGATTAAAACAACATTTTTTGAAAAAGAAAATGATCGTTATGTTTTTCCAAGTCAATGTGAACAAGTATTTTACTCAAAGGTTCTAGGTAACATGGATTGGTCATTTGTTGTTAGATATTATCCAAGAGGAAGGCCAATAAAGTATATTGTAGATGAAGAATACGATATTGGAGAACAAGATGATGTAGAGCTAGAGAAGGAAGAATATGGGTCGACGGATGAAGAAGATGGAGAAGATGAACCAGGCGTAGGAGACAATGCGCCAGTTCTTGATGATGATATTGATGAAGGTATGATTGGAAATGACATTGATGACGATGATGATATCATCAATGATTTCAACATTGTTTCTGAATCGGATACTGATACAAATGTCGAGTTGGATGATCAAGAAGAATATACATAACAAGGATTATACAAATGTTGTGTTGGATGAGGTATGTAACTATATATTTTAATTTGTATAAAATATTCTCTTTAAATAATTTTTTATGTGGGTTAATTACATGTTTTTAAGTTTTATTTCGTTTTTGTTTTGGTAGTTTCTATGCATGATTACTATGTTTCTTTTGTTTATTTTCTATTTTATATATTGAGTATTGGGAAATTGAGATTGATGTGAGGTGGGGGAGGGGCCATATGAGCTTCCACCATCACGTGGTTGGCCTTATTTAGTAGACGATAAATTATTCTCGAATCCAAGAGAAGTCCATTCATTCATCTTTATACTCAAAGATCACTCACAGACCCAGTCTATATATCGACCCATGAGATTTTGTATTTACATAATGATTTTGTACTAATATTATTTATGGAGAAAAAGAGTACTTAGATGAGAGAAAAAAAAAAGACAAGAAATAACTTATATTGAAGCTTGTGCAATTAATCAAGTAATTCTTTATGGATAATATTGCATTCCCTTGTAGTACTAGTTGCGACTACATCATGCATATTGATTGTATTTTAAAGGAAACGACTAAAATACATTGTACTAGGGATAGAGTACATGATGGGAAACAATAACCTATGAATGGGGCCAATGGTGAAATTATTTCAAAATGTTTCTATATGCACTAAAATTTGACATGGATATATTGTTCGCATGCCTTGACGATATGGAAGGGTTTCTAAACTCAAATATTACTCACACACCCAATCTATATATCGACCCATCTCCTCCTCATTTCATTTTCATTTTATCGATCGAATTTTAAAGGAACAAGATATTAAAAGACATTATACAAGGGCTAGAGTACATGATGGCCAACAATGACATGTGAATGGGGCCAACGTTGAATTTTTTTCAAAATGTTTTTGTATGCACTGAAATCTGACATGGATAGATGGTTTGTATGCCTTGACGATATTGGAGGGTTTCCAGATTCAAATATCACTCACACACCCACTCTTTATATTGATCTTCTGTGTCGTTCAAAACCAACATCATGCCAAGTATTCCCATGATTTTGGTCATGGCAAGAAGAAGGAGATAGATGATATTTTTTATTTAGATAATTATTTCATACTAATTATATTATTTATGGAGAGAAAGAGTATTTAGATGAGAGAAAAAAACAAAGACATAAAATAACTTGAAGCTTGTGCGATTAATCAAGTACTTCTTTATCAAGATTATTGCATGCCCTTGCAGTACTAGTAGATGTAGGGATGTGCATATCAGTCGTATTTTAAAGGAAACAGCTAAAATAAATTGTACTAGGGCTAGATCAGTACATTATGGGAAAAAGTAACCTCTGAATGGGGCCAACGTTGAAATTCTTTCCAAATGTTTATGTATGCACTGAAATTTGACATGGATATATTGTTTGCATTCATTGACGATATGGAAGGGTTTCCAGACTCAAATATTACTCACACAACCACTCTATATATCGACCCATATTGTCCTCATTTTGTTTCAATTTTCTTGATCAAATTTTAAAGGAAACAACTATTAAAATACATTGTACTAGGGCTAGAGTACATGATGGGAAACAATGATCTATGAATGGGGTCAACATTGATTTTTTTTCAAAATGTTTTTGTATTTCCCAAAATATTACATGGATAGACTGTTTTTATGCCTTGACAATATGGGAGGGTTTCCAGACTCAAATATCACTCACAAACCCACTCTTTATATTCATCGTCTGTTTCGTTCAAAACCAACATCATGCCAATTAGGCCCATGATTTTGGTCATGGCGAGAAGAAGAAAATAGATGAGATTTCATTTTAAATAATGATTTTGTATTAATTATATTATTTATGGATCAAAAGAGTTTTTTATGAGAGAAAAAAACAAATACATAAAATAACTTGAATCTCGTTTGATTAATCAAATACTTATTTATTAACGTTATTGCATGTCCTTGCAGTACTAGTAGATGCGTGGATGTACATCTTAGTTGTATTTTAAAGGAAAAAACCAAAAGAGATTGTACTAGGGATAGATCATTACATGATGGGAAACAACAACCTGTGAATGGGGCCAACGTTGAAATTCCTTCAAAAAAAATCTGTATGCACTGAAATTTGACATGGATAGAATTTTTGCGTGCCTTGCTGACATCGAAGGGTTTCCAAACTCAAATATTATTGACACACCCAATCTATATATAGAACCATCACATCCTCATTTATTTTTAACTTTTCGGTCGAATTTTGAAGGAAACAACTATTAAAAGACATTGTACTAGGGCTAGAGTACATGATGGGCAACAATGACCTGCGAATGGGGCCAATGTTGATTTTTTTTTTAAATGCTTCTGTATGCACCAATATTTAACATGGATAGACTATTTTTATACCTTGACGATATGGGAGGGTTTCCATATTCAAATATCACTCACACACCCACTCTTTATATTCATTGTATGTGTCATCCAAAACTAACATCATGCCAATTAGGCCCATGATTTTGGTCGTGGCGAGAAGAAGGCGATAGATGAGATTTCATATGTAAATAATGATTTTTTACTAATATTATTTATGGAACAAAAGAGTACTTAGATGAGAGAAAAAAAAAATACATAAAATAACTTAAATCTTATGCGATTAATCAAGTACTACTTTATCAAGGTTATTGCATGCCCTTATAGTACTAGTAGATGCGGGGATGTGCATATTAGTTGTATTTTAAAGGAAATAACTAAAAGACATTGTACTAGGGCTATATCAATACATGATGGGAAACAATAACCCGTGAATGGGGCCAACGTTGAAATTCTTTCAAAATATTTCAGTATGCACTGAAATTTGACATGGATAGACTGTTCGCATGCCTTGACGATATGGAAGGGTTTCCAGACTCTAATATTACTCACACATCTACTCTATACATTGACCCAATTTGTCCTCATTTCATTTTGATTTTCTTGATCGAATGTTATAGGAAACAACTATTAAAAGACATTGTACTAGGGCTAGAGTACATGATGGGAAAAAGTGACCTGTGAATGGGACCAACGTTGAAATTTTTTCAAAATGTTTTTGTATGCACAAAAATATGAAATGGATAGATTGTTTGTATGCCTTGACAATATGGGAGGATTTCTAGACTCAAATATCACTCACACACCCACTCTCTATATTCATCACCTATGTCATTCAAAACCAACATCATGCCAATTAGGCTCATGATTTTGGTCGTGGAAAGAAGAAGGCGATAGATGAGATTTTGTATTTAAATAATGATTTTGTACTAATATTATTTATGGAGAAAAATAGTACTTAGATGAAAGCAAAAAAAAGGACAATAAATAACTGATATTGAATCTTGTATGATTAATCACGTACTTTGTTATCACCATTATTGTATTACCTTGCAGTACTAGATGTGGGGACATCATGCATCTTGATCATATTTTAAAGGAAGAAACTAAAATACATTGTATTGGGGATAGAGTACATGATGGGAAAAAATAACCAGTGAATGGGGCCAACGTTGAAATTCTTTCAAAATATTTATGTACGCACTGAAATTTGACATGAATAGACTATTCACATTCCTTGAAGATATGGAAGGGGTTCTAGACTCAAATATTACTCACACACCCACTATATATATCGACCCATCTCATCCTTGTTTCATTTTAATTTTCTTGGTCGAATTTGAAAGGAAACAACTATTAAAAAACATTGTACTAGGGATATAGTACATGATGGGAAACAATGACCTGTGAATGGGGCCAATGTTGAAATGTTTTCAAAATGTTTTTGTATGCACCGATATTTTACATGGATAGACTGTTTGTATGCCTTGATGATATGGGAGGGTTTCTAGACTCAAAGCTAACTCACACACCCACTCTTTATATTCATCATCTGTGTTGTTCAAAGCCAACATCATGCCAATTAGGCCCATGATTTTGGTCATGGTGAGAAGAAGGAGATAGATGAGATTTCGTTTTTCAATAATGATTTCGTACTAATATTATTTATGGCACAAAATATTTTTTAGATGAAAAAAAAACAGACATAAAATAACTTGCAGATTGTGCGATTAATCAAGTACTTCTTTATCAACGTTATTGCATGTCCTTACAGTAATAGATGCGGGGACATGCATCTCAGTCGTATTTTAAAGGACACAACTAAAATATAGTGTACTAGGGCTAGATCAGTACATGATGTGCAACAACAACGTGTGAATAGGGTCAACGTTGAAATTCTTTCAAAATGTTTATGTATGCACTGAAATCACACATGGATAGATTGTTCGCATGCCTTGATGATATGGAAGGGTTTACATACTAAATTATTACTCACACACCCACTCTATATATCCACCCATATTGTCCTCATTTTGTTTTAATTTTTTCTGTCGAATTTTAAAGGAAACAACCATTAAACAACATTGTACTAGGGATAAAGTACATGATGGGGAACAATGACCTCTAAATGAGGCCAACTTTGAAATTTTTTCAAAATGTTTTTGTATGCACCAAAATTTGACATGGATAGACTGCTTGTATTCCTTGACGATATGGGATGGTTTCCAGACTCAAAGTTCACTCACACACCCACTCTTTATATTCATAGTCTGTGTCATTCAAAACCAACATGATGCTAATTAGGCCCATGATTTTGTCATGGCGAGAAGAAGGAAATATATGAGACTTTGTACTTAAATAATGATTTTGTACTAATATTCTTTATGGAGAAAAATAATACTTAGATGAGAGAAAAAAACAAAGACAATAAATCATTGATATTGAAGCTTGTGTGATTAATCAAGTACTTCTTTATCGATGTTATTGCATTCCATTGAAGTACTAGATGTAGGCACGTCATGCGTATTGATCGTATTTGAAAGGAAACAACTACACGACATTGTACTAGTGATAGAGTACATGATGGGAAACAATAACCTGTGAATGTTTCCAAGGTTGAAAGTTTTTCAAAATGTTTCCATATGCACTAAAATTTGACATGGATAGACTGTTCACATGTCTTGACGATGTGGAAGGATTTCCAGACTCAAATATTACTCACACACCCAATCTATATATCAACCCATCTCTTCCTTGTTTCGTTTTAATTTTCTCGATCGAATTTTAAAGGAAAAATTTATTAAAAGACAATATACTAAGGATAATGTACATGATGGGCAACAATGACCTGTGAATGGGGCCAACATTTAAATTTTTTCAAAATGTTTGTGTATGCATCAAGATTTAACATGGATATATTGTTCACATGCCTTGACGATATGGGAGGGTTTAGAGACTCAGAGATCACTCACACACCCACTCTTTATATTCTTCGTCTGTGTCGTTCAAAACCAACACCATGCCAATTAGTCCTATGATTTTGGCTGTGGCAAGAAGAAGGAGATATATGAGATTTTTTATTTAAATATTTATTTTGTACTAATATTCTTTATGGATGAAAAGAGTACTTAGATGAGATAAAAAAAACAAAGACACAAAATACCTTTAATCTTGTGCGATTACTCATGCATTGACATGGTTAGACTAGACGCATGCATTTATGTCATGGGAGGGTTTCTAGACTCAAACACGACTCGCACAAACAATTTGAAAATAAAACAACAAGCCTAGTGTATATCACCATTAAACAATGGTAGTTTATAAGTTCTTGGAGGAGGGGGTATCTTCAAATGTACACATGGGATAAAAAAAAAGGAAATGGATGAGGTGGTTGCATCTAACGAACTATTGGTATGATATTATGTATTACTCTACCTCCAAAATTACCCAATTTAAAGTGCTATATGGTTATGAACCCCCATAACCAAAGAATTGAGTCATTAAAAATGCAAGTATAAACTATTATTAATCTCTTTTAAAATAAAATTGACTACCATAGGTTAACTCTCTCTCTTTTTTGTGGAGAAATACATAGTTAAAATAAGCTACCTTAATTCAATCAGTGTTGAAATAAGGTCTAAATATGCATGAGCTGATATGCTTTTGGCCTCATGAATGAGAAATATACCTTGAATGATCAATAAATGTCATCATTGTTTTCATAGTATTGTAGCAATGAATTTTCAATGAACATAATGTTATTCATCGTTATAGCATCTTCATCGAAATTGTTCGAAAACATGGGACTTTGGCCCAAGAGTTTGGTGGCAAGAAGAAGACGCTTGATGGAGTTTTGTATTTAAATAATGATTTTGTACTAATATTATTTATGGAGCAAAAAAGTAGTTATATGAAAGAAAAAAACAAAGACACAACATAGCTAATGAATCTTGTGCAATTTATCAAGTTCTTATTTTTTTATGTTATTGCATGCCCTTGCAGTACTAGATGCGAGGACATGCATCTCGAACAAATTTTAAAGAAACAAATAAAATGCATTGTATTAGGAATATACATAGGAAATAATGACATGTGAATGGGGCTTATTGGTCATGCATGTGTCTTTGAATGATGTTACATGGTTTGAAAGGAGTGCAGGGCTTATGTAGGG
This sequence comes from Picea engelmannii, assembly GCA_009831015.1. Lineage (NCBI taxonomy): Eukaryota > Viridiplantae > Streptophyta > Pinopsida > Pinales > Pinaceae > Picea > Picea engelmannii. Next base: position 567,685 of record ML795254.1, read on the forward strand.
CTTATATGGTGCAATGTATTGTAGTCTATAAGAACAATCTCTATGCCAAACCTCAAAATGGATAGTACCATATCTTGTACATAAGACAAATATTATTTGTATGTTTCCTTTGTGGTGGCTCTATCCCTCAGACATGATGCATGACTATGAAATATAACAATTTGACTATTGAATGCTAGTGCTATGTCACATGCAAATTCTGAACTGACTTAGCTAGCAAATGAAATTTGACAATCCCTTATGGCCCAAGCATCATTTGTTTGGTAGGATCTTGATAGATTTCAAGACTCTTATCTCTACAAGGAATGTTTCTTTGGTAGGATCTTGGTATCTTTCAATATTCTTATCTCTTATATATTAGCGCATGACGACCATCGGGTACAATTTGAAAAAAACAAGAAAATTACAAATTTTAAAGGTAAAATCCGACGTCAAGGCCAATTTTTTGGGTGGCGTCAGAGGATTCCTTTGGATTTTGGGTTCAAATGTATTTGTGTTAGAACAATTATTCCTTATGTAGGGCTTATATGGTGCAATGGAGTGTAGTCTCTCAAAACAATCTCTATGCCAAAACTCAAAATGGATAGTACCATATCTTGTTCATAAGACAAAGATTCTTTGTATGTTGTCTATGTGGTGTCTTAAGACCTCACACATGATTCATGAACACCAACAATAAATTATATAACATAATTTCACCCTCCATTAATTTTATCCCTTGATTATTTCTTAGGCCACGAGAACTATCCCTAGAGCACCAAACAATCTATAAGATCCATGGTCCATGACATTAGGGTTCATGAGCCATGCATTGGACCATAAGCCAACATGCAAGCCCTATATGGGAATTTTTTGTCACCATTTTACAAGGAGGAACCATAACATAGATACTTATAGGGGGATGTTGGCTATAAAGGTTTTATATTATATAATATATATATTAATTAAATTAAAAAAAATTAAAATTAAACATTAAAAAAAAACAAAAAAAAATACATATTCCAAACTAATCTGCCCGCACCCATTCATTTCAAAGAAAATTGGGTACCCATCTACTATTTGTTACACATCAAAATTACTCACTTCAATAGTGTCGCAAGTGTCATCATTACAAGTGTCATAAGTGTCGCATCTTGACCACAAATGTCGCAAACATCATACTTCCATCTCGCCTATGTCGTGTCTCTAATGACATCACAGGGACACTTAAGAAACCCTCAAAGACTAGTTTTAGGAAGAGAAATCATCTGATGAAGAGTACAAAGAATTTTCCATGAAGAAAACCACTTAAAAATTAATTTTGGAGTCCAGCGCTCCCTAGCCTTCTTTAGGGGAGCGTTCCAGCACTCTGTGCACCCTTTTGGGGGAGCGCTGGGACTTTTTAAGGAAACTTTGGGCAGTGCTCCCCTAACCACTCTTAGGGAGTGCCAGTGCTCCCTATCCTTCTTTGGGTGAGCGTTGCAATGCTCTGTGTACCCTTTTGAGGGAGTGTTGGGCTATTTCAGGAGATCTTTGACTATTGAGAAAAATCAGGGAAAAATCCCCGTCATCTCTGGAGTTTGTTGGATTCAAATCTGAGGTCAAGGCTTGTTAAGAACCAAATACCAATATAGCATAGAAAAACCTCAGAAAAAGTACTCAACGCCTTGAAAAAGATACAATTTTAGATAATAAGCCTCTTCGAGGGGGCAACCTCCTTCTACCCCACTTAAATGTTCAAGTACAAGATGATTCAAAATTAAAATGTCTCCTTGGTATATATAGGAGACTAGGAGGTATAATTACAACTAATGGCCTAAAGCCGACATAAATAAAATAACATTACTAATATAATATGCCCCAA